>WHVE01000638.1:0-76834 GCA_015178995.1 Trichophaea hybrida | reverse complement strand
AAGGTTTCATATCGCCAGCCGTTCAGCATTATTTAATATTAAATTCCAACAATTAGCAGGGTTTGAATAGTGTTAGCAACGGTCCCAAATTACGGGTTCGGTTCGGTTCCGGGTTTGGAACCGGAGATTAGTGCCCGGTTCGGGTTTAGTACGGTTTCAGAACCTAACCGTTTCCCCGGTTCCGGGTTTGGAACTGTGCTAAACCCGAACTGGCACCAATCTCCGGTTCCAAACCCGGGACCGAACCGAACCCGCCGGCTTTTGGCGGATTCTTCCTCTAAAACTGTCGCTTCAATTAAGTATTTGAGTTCTGATTGGATCGCAACATCTTCTATACGTAGATTATGCAGTTTTTGACGCCCTTTCACCTCCCGCTCTCCGATTTGCGATACGTTTAGTATTCGTTGAGTCGCTGTGAAATAAAGCCGAAAATGCGGCCAAAATCGACTATTTTTCGCAGCGACTCAACGAATACTAATCGTATCGCAAATCAGAGAGCGGGAGGTGCAAGAGCGTGAAAACTGAATAATCTACGTATATAACATGTCGCGATCCAATCAGAACTCAAATACTTAATTGGTGCAGAAAATATGGCATTATTGGGGCCGATGAACAATGAAGCTCTGCTGGAGGTGAAACCTGCCAAAACCCGCCGGGTTTCGGTTCAGTTCTGGGTTGGAACCGCTTGTGATTGGGCGGTTCGGTTTCTTGGCGGTTCCAGAAACGGACCGGGGGCTCCGGTCCGGGTTTGGAACCGCTTGCCATTGGGCGGTTCGGTTTCTTGGCGGTTTCAGAACCGTACCGGGGTCCTCGGTTCCGGTTCCAACCCGGACCGTGGCTGGGTAACCCGGAACTGTTGCTAACACTAGGTTTGAAACAGGCCAATATCCTTGCGATTGTGCAGTGTTCCACAGCCGGGTCCATCGTGAAATAGGACAATGTGATAATGTGTATATTGACAGTTCAAAACTAAGATTCAACTCGAAATTTGCATCAATTCCTATATATTCTTCAGGTTCTTCCTCTTCTCCAAACTCGAATTCTTCTCTCTTCACTTACCATATTCCCAAGCAATGGCTCAACCACAAGCAACTACGTCTAGCAGTGAATTGGAGAGTGTATCCGCACCAACGCCTGCCTCTACATGAATACATGCGTTCCAAGTACTTTTCTCCAACGTCGCGCCCAGAATCTTCACCGCACTGCAACCGATATTGCAACAAGAAATATGCATGAAGACGAAAAGTTGAAAATTGTATGCAAAACTGGTGCCAAAAAAACAGGGACAACTATGCAATAGGATGTACGTGATCAAATCTGCATGAACGACGATCAACTGATCAGATACAATTAGCTGCAATTCGTTCGGAACTACGTCAACAGTTCAACCAGAGCCGAAAAGGCAACCCTCCGTGGTCTACCAAGGCATTCGTCCGAACAGTCCGTGAGATTGAGCACCATGATGATGTCAACTCCGGAGTTTTTGCAGACATATTTTCCGACAAACGACCTCGGGAGTGGACACCTGCATCGTTAAAAGCATTAGAGGAGACCATGGAGGAGTATATGATTGAAGTGACTGCTTTTGCCATCGTTCAATATTTATTACCGCAACTGAATTTTAGTAGGTTTTTAACATGTCCGCAACAATGCCAGGCAAGGTGGGCGTGTACAGCACAAGCAGGCGGACATGCGCATCGCGCTCAACATGGTTAATATGGCTAAACATGGCATATCGCGCGCTGCAATCGAAGAAACAAAGAATTTGATTAAAAAGCCTAGAGCAGTGATTCGAGAAGAAATGAGACGGGGTGTTGAGTTGCCAGGTCATAAGAGTGTGAAGGCGGTCATTGAAAAGCATCCATCCCTATGTATGAAAATCACCTCAATGGCTGCCTTCGTTGCCAAAACAAGATTGCTCAAATCCTGCTACCCGTGGAGGCGCAAAGGCACAACCTGGGACCACTACAGTACCAACAGTCTCGGCAGCACCAGTCGTATCTGCAACCCCTGGACTATCAGCCGCTCGAGCAGCACAATTAATCCTCAAGAGTGCTTCATCTTAGCCTTTTGAATGAATTTACCCCACTTGAAGATTCAGAAGACGAAGACGATGCCAATTATGATGGCTCCAGTACTGATGACAGCATCGAGGATATATCAGGTATGCACTGCCCCACTCACACAAATAATTTCTAATAATCATTTCAAAGGAACGACAGTGATGATGAGAGTATTACCATGAAAGAGAATAGGCAGTGGGTTTATTGGGCATACTTAATTAATTTTGGTATTCAATCTATTATATAGTCTCTGCAGTCAAAACGAGCAATATAAGGGTGAACAAAACGGAATTGAATCTGTGAAGTGAGTTTTAATAATGCTTCCATGCTATGTCTGAGAGTGAGTATCAGCAATTTTTAAATCACGATATATGAGTATTGCAAAATATCTTCTACTTAAAATGAATGAATGCCAGTCTTTACGCATGAATATGCTGTAAATGCGCGACCATACAACTAGGCTACAAGACTGAAGGTGAGCGTCAACGGAGTGTCAACGATTTTTGGTCGCACAACATTTCTAGCGCGTGAGATATTGTAAACTCCATCAATTTAATTACAGTTTTGACTGCCTTTATCGACAAATCGATTTTAACTGATGCACTCGAGCAACCTTTGAAACCGAGCTTGGAGAAATTAAATCACGATTAATCCGTATCGCACGGCATGTTGTTATTAAATAGGCATGAAAGCCCGCCGCTACAATCGTATCTGTTATTTTTGCATAATGTGACACGTAGACTGCAGGACTAAAAGTGAGCGTCAAGGAGCGTCAACGATTTTTGGTCACAGAACATCTCTAGCGTGTGAGATATTGTAATCTCCATTAATATAATTGCTGTTTCGACTGCCTTTATCGACAAATCAATTTTGACTGATGCACTCGAGCAACCAAGCTTGGAGATATTAAATCACGATTAATACGTATTGCACGGCATATTCTGATTGAATAAGTATAAAAGCCCGCCGTTACCATCATATCTATTGTTTTTGCACAATAGACACGTAGACTGCAGGACTAAAAGTGAGCGTCAACGAGCGTCAAGGATTTTTGGTCGCATAACATCTCTAGCGCATCAGATGGTGTGAGCTCCGTTAGTGTAATTGCAGTTTTGACTGCCTTTATCAACAAATCAATTTTTACTGATGCACTCGAGCACCATGCTGGAGAAATTCAATCACGATTCATCCGTATCGCACGGCATATTCTGATTGAATATGTATGAAAGCCCGCCGTTACCATCATATCTATTGTTTTTGCACAATAGACGCGTAGACTGCAGGACTAAAAGTGAGCGTCAACCGAGCGTCAACGATTTTTGGTCGCACAACATCTCTAGCGCATCAGATGGTTTGAGCTTCATTAGTGTAATTGCAATATTGACTGCCTTTATCGACAAATCAATTTTTACTGATACACTCGAGCAACCAAGCTTGGAGATATTAAATCACAATTAATCCGTATTGCACTGCATATTCTGATTCAATATGCATGAAAGCCTGCCGTTATGATCATATTTATCAATTTTGCATAATAAGACACGTAGGCTGTAGAACTAACGGTGAGCGTCAACGGAGCGTCAACGATTTTTGGTCGCACAACAGCTTTAGCACGACGGATTTTACATATTTCATTCATATTTTCGATGTTTCGACTGCTTTTATCGATGAATCAGTTCGTAAAGATGCATCCATCCTACCTCTAAAGTGAGTATCAGCAATTATTAAATCGCGATTTATCAGTATTGCAACATATGTTCTAATTAAATCAGGCTTATTGTCATTCTTTATAATTGAATACACAACATTCACGCAACCATACATGTAGGCTACAGGACTGAAAGTGAGAGTCAACGGAGCGTCAATAAATCGCTGAGAAACAGCGCAGAACTTATGATATATTTCAATATCATATTTTTTAAAGATCTTTTGACTGTTTTTAAATACAAAATAGCTGTTAATAACTCTTCGAGATCACCTGTAATTGATTTGGAGACGATCACAGTTCCCTAAGTAATGAACATATCACAATATTATATTTTATAACATACAATCGAAAGTCAGGCAGAAAGTGTAAAATGTTTGCGAGCTATGAAAGTCATCCCAATATAGACGTATGTGCAATGCTCTCCATTCGCCAAATACGCAAGAACCCGTTTTTAGAACCCGGAGGTAAGACCCGTCGGGTCTAACCATATCCGGGAAAAACCCGCGTGTTGCCCGGTTCGGTTCCGGGTTTGAAACCGGAAATTATGACCGGTTTGGGTTTAGTCCGGTTCCAGACCCGGACCGCAGCCGGGTAACCCGGAACCGTTGCTAACACTACAGTCGGCCCTATTCCATCCAATATTCAGTTCTCTGGCGACATCCTCACACATCACACATATCTCGGATCCTCCGTCGATGAGTATCAGGATCTCGTGTCCATTGATCTTGCCTTATACTGTAGGTGAGGCTGGTGTATAGCAAAACTCAGTATATCCGAAGGTGTCACTGGGGTTTGAAGAGAAGATGGAGATGTGAGCGATACCGACCGTCTCGGCAGCTGTGGGAGTTCTGGCCGGCACCCGCCTTTCTTTCGGAATCGCTACCGCTTTGCCTTCAGGAACTAGCAGGAGAGTTAACTTACCTGTTTCCCTCTCCTGTCGAGCTAGGACCGTATAGTCATGCGGACCACTTCCCAAAACCTCATAGTCCCCAGACTCGATAGCCGGGGTCTACTTCCAATGAGGTTTGGAGGATTTCCTTTTGGTGGAGTCGCCTGTGGTTTTCGCTGGTGTTTTGCCGAAGGTCACTGCTGTCTTGATGTTGCGCTTCTCTAGGGTGCTGACGCTTGTCGCTCCTCCAAGGACCTCATCATTCACCCAAACAATGTTGTCGTCTCCTTTCGTAACTTCCCCTGCCGTCTTTCTCCTCTCATCAAGAATGGCATATCCCGCTTGGGTTCGAACCACCGACAGCTATCGATGTCTTTCTTCCTCATCTAAGCGAGCCTCTCTTCGTTCTTCTGTCTCACTTTCATTTGTTCTTTCTTCTTTTTAACCACTATCTTCATTTCCATCACTCTCTTCTTCCTCGTCTTCATTAAGTTCCACCACTCAACTTACCTCACCAACCTGGGGTTCCGTACCTTGTTCCTTGAAGTAATGCCTATCTATTTCCAACAGTTGTTGAACAGTCCCCGAGCGAAAAGCTGTTACTTGAGCGCTCGCTCTGCGAAACTGCTGCGACCTTGCAATATGTTGTGGTGGTCCCTCTGCAGCTGGCTGTTCCGCTCCAGGCTGGGTGGGTGCAGATGGTTGCTGCTGTCGAGCCACATCGCTAGCATTGTCCCTCATCGACAGAAACCTTCGCTCTGGCCAGTACTCGGAGATTTCTCCACCTCTCCATGCGCGTGGCCAAAGGGTTAATCCCCGCGCTCATTAGGATGGATGATACCATGTTCTTGGTCGATTCGGACGTCAGGGCGAATGTCCGGATATCCCCTCGTTCGTCACAGTTAATGCAAGGGCCTAACCCCGGCCCAGTGTACTGTTGGTAGATTGGCATTGCAGTTCGATAATATGCTGGCCCAGAAGGGGTATTCATTTGCCGTTCATGTGGTTGCAGAGGGTGCATCAGTGGGTTGTCAGCTTGAATTTCGTGGGCCATAGCCATTTGATATCTGGGATATTGAGGACTTGGATCGGTCGCCTTGGATGGTTCGAAGGTTCAAGCCTCGAAAGCCTTCATTATGTTGTCAATTTTTGTGTCGATGGTCTCCTCCTGTTATGCGGTTGCAGTTGTTTCCGTACTTGGTGCTGTGGTGACAGTAGTCGTTGCGGCGGTGATCGGTTCGTTCCCTTGTCTCGTGCTGGTTACACTGCGCTGCTGTGGAAGTTGAACTTCAGTGGGAATGGATTACGCCGATACTCCCCAGTGTTGTATGAGCGGTATCGGTGCCTAGGAGAGGAAAGGAATCGGCTGTAATGCATTTATCGAGAATGAATTTGTGGAGGAGGTCGTATTTATATGTTTCGGGCTCCCGGGGGTCCAATTTGAGTTTGATACCGGCCTTAGCTTTTTGATCTTTGGGAGGGCTCCAAGCAGCGTTTCCACTGGTGCAAACTAGTACAATGTACCCTTGGTAAACATGGCTCCGCTGATGTTGTCATAGGCTAAGATAATGGCCTTCAATCTAACATTCCCTCCCATAAGTTGATCTTTGCACAGTATTTCCATGTACGTGCTCGTGTACATATACACTCAGCTGTCAGCCTGTCTGCAGGTATCTTTGAGTTCCCTCTTCAATTTCGCCCAGTCCCTTTCCTGGTACCAATTGATCATTTTGATATTATTGTGAACGGTTTCAGAGCAATGATATGGGAAGGTGGAGATGACATCGTCCTTGGATGGGTCTGTGCCTGTGCGAGAGGAGAGGCTTTTGTATGCTTCGATGAACTTGATTACATCAGCCCCACCAATAACTAGGGCTCCAATTGCTTCCCGGGAGCGCCAGTTGGTTTTTCTCCTTGTCAATTGCAACGACGAGGGACTGGATGACGTTTTTCTGCTCTTGAATAGAGTTGGGGGAGTTAATGCCAGTGGTCTTACTAGGGCCGGAGGAGACATTTGCGGGGGTGGACGTGCCAGCCTCTCTCCGGCTGGTGGCGGAAGTAGAACGAATGTGGGCACAGTCAGACATGTTGAACGTTGAGGTTGAGATAGTAGCAGCAGCGGTTTGTCTTTGGGTTTGACGGAACTGTGTTTTGGCGATTTCATTGTTAGTGTAAGATCAGAGTCTGGTACTGTGGCCTGGCCATCCCTTCTTCCACTTTTTCTTCTTGCTAGCTCTATTTCCTTGATTGTGAGTGTCTTGGGTAGTTTTTTGTGTCTTTTCCAATATGTCGTTAGTTCCGGATGTATTCTTACCCTCTTTTAGCATCATCATTTCTACCTTGTGCTTTCCAAAGCTGGCTGTCATGACACTCAATATTGTCATCGCGTACTAAGGTTCGTGCTTAGGTTCGGAGCTTCTTCTTTCAGCATCATCGTTTCCCTTCCCAATTTCTGGGACTGACGTTGCAGCCGCTCAATATCCGTTTTAGTGCTATGGTTAGTGATCAGGCTCGGATTGTGTTCCGGTTAAGAGGTAGGTGCCTTCGGCATTTGTTCTGCTATACAGATTGAGTTTCATCGTCCCGTTATCAGGGCGGTGCCTTGATTGTCGTCCCGGTATGAAAGGGGTGCTTGTCGTCCCAGTATGATGTCGGTGCTTGTCGTCCCGGTTTAAAGTCTGTTCTTGTCGTCCCCGTATCAAGTTGGTGCTTGACATCCTGGTATACAGTCGGTGCTTCGCTTTTCTTCTCGGTGTGAGGTCGGTGCTCATCGTTCCAGTGTAAGGGTGGTGCCTTGCTTTGTGCTTACCTTTTTATATCAAGTTGTGGGGTCCTGTTCTGCACCATTCCTTACTCTCGTTTCCGAGCCGAGATCTGCCTTCGGGCTCCATTTCTGGCGATTTCAAGGGTGTGTCCAGGGAGAGATTCCCAGTGACTTCCTTCTCTTCGCTCTTCAAAAGCTTCTCAGAAGAATCAATCAAAGAAGACGGTTTCGGCTTGAGGAGGGTCGGAAGAGGATGGGAGTGTCAAATGTTGCCTTGTCAGAGAAGGGAGGAGAATCCACTAAGTTAGTGGTTCTGCGAATTCGAACATTCAAACACACATTAGGGAAGATATAATGGCTCGGCTTGGAGTGCAGAAAAGGCTTGATTTTCTCTATCTACCCACACTCCTGTACATATATTCTCCTTAGCACTACCACACCCCTGACGTTTCCGAATTCACTTGTGCTGGTGGTTGTAGGGTACCGACTTTTGCACCACATCGGGTTTATGGTCTCTCGTTATCTTCTTGGTGTTTTTGGTCATAGATATTGACGATTCTGACCTTGACTCCTCTTTTGTTAGCGATGTCAAAGCCTGTATGCCCCCTCGGCCTCCAAAGTCCCCTAATTTGTCCACCACAACTGTTATGTCCACATTTAGTGGGGTCATGGTTCTCTTCCCTATTATTAGTCTGAAGGCCGGATGGCTAATTTGGTACTCCTCCTCTTTTCCTATTCCCTGATATGGCTCTTGCATTACCACCAAATCTGGCCCTGTCCCAACCCCATTTTCTACTGCCTGGAACGTACTATCCTTTGCCGGCCCACAATTTACTTGTAGGACTGTCACCATTGAGTTTCGGGGATCGACTCTTCTGACCCTTGTTGCAATGCCGGAACATGGATCTCTTGTCTGTCTCTGTCTGCTTCTTCCGCGGCCTGGGCCTTGGTTTCGTTGTCTGATTTCTCTTGGCTTCGGGCGATGTTCCTCCCTCTCCCTCTCTCCCTCCAGCTTGTTCTTTGCTCCTTGGCCTTCTGAATTGCCTCCTGTTCTTTAAGACATGCATTGCTTTATGTGATACGGTTCCCCTTGCAGTTGGCACACTTGTCATATTTGTGTGTGCAATTCTGGCTCTTTCTAGCCTTGCACCCTACGACGTCGCATTGATGGTCTTCTGTCTTGTGTTTCCTGGCGCACAGCATGCACTGCACCACTCCCAGCCCCAGCCTGCCCCACTTCGAGAAATGATGTCCCCACCCACAGCAACTAACACAGACAGTGTCTGGTCCGGCGTGAATGTATCTTTCCACCTCATGTCACACTCATGCCACCCTCAATTTTTTCTCTAATCACCTCTGTGCTATCTTCTTTCTTTGATCAAAAAAACCACAGTCGTCCGCTGTTTCTCCCTGCTACTCCTTTTCTCCTTAATATCAGCGGTGCTGCCCAGCCAATTGATAGCCATCAGAACATCTACTCCCTTGTTTTTTGCCTGTATTTCTTGCCTGAGTTTCTCCAAGCCTCCCCACTTTTTAACTGTATAGTGGTGAAAGCTGATCCTATGCATCTTCACCTTGTCCCGGTTTCATTCTTTTTCCCATGGTCGATATGCCTTGCTGCTTTTACCACAACTTCACCCCAAGCAACTAACATGTCCGCTGATGTGGCGGGAGTGGACAAGTCTGTGATTGTTCATCTGATGTCAGTGGTGATTGTTCCCATCCTGAGATGGTGGGGGGCTCTGGCCGTGTGCAGAGTTCTGTTAACCGCCAACAAAATGTCAATGTTCTCGTTCGGAGAAATCGGGAGTGTGTTGTTTCTTTTGACAGTAACTCTCTTATTCTCCACCGTGTTCTTGTTCGCGGGAATTGCCGCCATGCCATCTGGCTCCTTTTTCTCAACCTTCTTCTTTCGCTCAATGACCTGAAACATGCTCCTTGTTCTGCCATTTTGCCGACGCTACCACCTTCTCTGCATATGTTGGCTTCCTTTGCTGTTGTTGTTTTGGTTGCTGTTGCCGTCCCTCCGGTACCTTCACTGCAGGGGTTTCTTTGGCCTCTGCCTTCGGACTGTTGGGCGTGTTCGCCGGAGCATCGTTCTTGGGGGGGCGATCAAATTTGGCTTTTCTCTGAGTCAAAATTGGATTGCCTTTGGGGTGGCAGAAATGTTTGGAACCGCCAGGGCTCCGGGCATTGTTGGGGCATGTCTTGTGAACTCCATCTGTGGTCTCCATACGTTCATCACTTCATTCATGTGTCTCTCTGCCAGTAGCTGGACATCTTCCATCAAATCGGGGTTTATTCCCAACTCCATATCCATTATTCCCTTCTGTTCTTAAATCTTCTTCATGACTTCCCTTCTTTTGTCGTTGTTGATCTCCACAACGATGATGGTGATGCTAGCTGTCCACAGTACGTGCTCCTGATGGCGGAATTGACACTTCCCCGCTCTCTTGTCCATCTATGTCTTCACTACTGACCATTGTATCTCTTCGTATGTTGTTTGGGCTTCCAACACATATGTCTGGCAGTTCGGTGCAGCTGCGTCAGCTCCTGGGCCTGCTGTCGAATCGTCTTTTCCATATGGCTCATCCTGTGCCCCAGGGGCTTCGAAAGCTCTGGGTTCTCGTCCGTCAATCTCTCCCCAAGTTCATTGTGCTCCAGATGCTCAGCCACAGTTGCGATGGTCATCATGGGGATGACATATGCCATCGACGCATCGCCACGACTACCATTCACCACTTCTGTTATTTCAAATACCTTCCAATTCGTTTCTTCTCGCTGAGCTGGTATTCTGTTCCCCACATCTGCTACCCCTGTGGGACTCATTCATCTTGTGGTCGCGATCATTCCTGGCTTTGTTGTCGCGTGGTGGACACGTGCTTGCTTTGGTGGCGGAGTGCCCAACCGTTTCTGATCGTCCAGATGGGCCGGGAATGTCGTACCAGGGTCAATTTGATGCCAGAAACTGATTTCCGGTGTCCGATTGTTGATTACTGCTGTGGTTGGGGACTGATTTGACGGTTTCCGATATCGCCAGGACTGATTTTCGGGTCGACATTCAGTCGTGCAGGAAGAGGTGTGCACTATCGCTTGTGGGGCAACTGTAGAAGTGGTGCAACCGATGAATGGAGTAACTGAGCTGTATCGACCAATGACGATGAATCAAATGCAACTATGCCCATTCAATGCGTAAAACACCGGCAATAGTCAATACTGATCGAATCGAGGCGAAAGAGGATCAGAAGCAGATATACTATCCACTTTGTATGTGGGTCAACAGTGGAAGTTTTGCAACCGATACCTGGAATACCTGTGCTGGGTCTATTCAATGTGATGAATGGAATACAGCGATTCCTGTTAGATTCACAGAAGAACTGCAACAGTCAGAACTTGGGTTGGCAATGAACCACATCGGCTTGCAATGGATTGAACCAAGCGGGATTTGATTCAAGTTTGTTCCACGATATGCAAATTTCCAGTCATTTGTTACAATGTGATTTGCAATCGAATGAATTTCGAATTAAAAGACATAAATGTGTTCTTGTCCAATTGGGTTGAATCTTTTTTGTCTTGTAGCGCTTAATGTTACATAGAGGATGAATAAAAAAATTCAGCTGATGGGACAAGAACTCGTATACATATGCTTGTTTGAAATTAGACAGAGAATTTAAAGGAGTTTGAGCAATAATCTTGGCAAGGATATGGTTCAATTGAATTGAACCAGTTCGTCAATTTTCACAAACCCCTGCAGTTCGTTTCCAACACTCGGCAGAACTGATCAAACACAGCAAATAGAGGAGGAGAAGGGTGGGGAGTTCCATGTCTTTTACCTGTTGGGCAACTCCAGGAGTTGAATGACTGATGGTGGGCATTTCAGGGACTTAGAGAAAATTGAATGGAGACAAAAGGGGTCATGGCAATTTGCAGCAATATCATTGGTTGACTGATAGATGATTATACAACCATATCAGTTGAACTGACATCCGGGTATGTGGCTTTTTGAAAAGTTCTTTCCATCACTTCCAAGGTTGCAGGGGTTCTTCCAATGCACGGAAAGCACGAAAGGCAAAAGCTGTTTATATAGATGTATGTGGTACCAATGTACGGGAAAACTGATTCCTGATAATGGTAGAATGTTGGGAGCCCAAGTGAAGAATTTGGTGAGTTGTTTCTTGCACAAACGACAGCTGGATATACTGTATGAAAGGTACCTGGAGGCACATCTGTAATGAGTGCATCGGATAGCAGAAATTGTCTGCTGAAGCATCAAAAAATACCTATGCTAATTGCCATTCCACGATCGCCTGAATCGCATGTGGATCAGGATACCAAGGCATAGTGGGATATATTACATTCCAGATTGGTACTGACAAAGACATAAAAACAATTGGAACAGTATGCTTACAGGAATTAACATACAAAAGATTCATAGAATATATGTCAAACGTAAATGACGTTGCAGGGGTAATGTGTCCAGACGCAACCAGTCAGAAAGATGCCGTGAATGTAAACATAAAGGGAAAAGTATAGTCTCTGACACAAGAGGAAAACAGGCTCAATGAGAATATTGCCCCAACCCACTGTTGAGTGGAAGTTCAACCGGAAACTACACATGGCTGATATTTGTTCATAATTATATCGCATACGGCCGCTTGCAGCCATGGTATAATCCTAATCCTAAGCAATTCCACAGTTCTAAACAAGGCCAAGTACAAGGCCTCATCATCCAAGCCATCCCAGTTTCCTAGTAGTAGGTCCTGTTCTCCTTCTCCCCATTTCCGCTAGACCAAAGCATGATATAACAACATTCCTTAGACCCCGCTCGGTATGTCTTCCGATTCCCTTTGTACTCGTTTTCACTACTCCTCCCACCTTCCTCTACCTCTGCATCATCATCCTCCCTGACCCCCAATGATCTTCTCACATTGATGTGAAGTAGAAAATCGAACATCTGCTTGACAGCTTCATCTGTATCAAACATCTGAGACATTGGGACCGTGGTCCTCCCCTCCTTCCACTTGCACTTCGCCTTTAACTCATCTCAAAGAGTGTCCTGCTGTGTCATTAATTTCTTGTACCATGTGATCAAGTGGTTTCTAGTTTGCCTCTTGTACTGACACCACCAGCACTGCAGGCATTCTTTCTCCTTTATCATCTCTAAGTATACTGCAGTGAGTGCGTGGCCCACCATGAACTGCAGATACCCCTATGCAATCGACTTCCTCACCAGATTAACTTCAACTCGCATTATTTATTTCTTATGTTATCTGTGAATTTCCATTTTGTTGAACGTTGCCTTCCCCCATTCCTCTGTGTCTGTCCACATTGCAATGTATCCTCCCTCTGGATTCTTGCAGGTGATATTTCGCCATAGCTTTCGGCAATTGTATTGACCCCTTTTTGACCCCCAGGGCTGTGGCCATGCTGATTGATCTGCTTTCTTATCTCCTTCTACCCCATGATGGGACTGCACCCATCTGTACACCATCTGGATGCGTTGGTTGAAAATTGTAGTGTTGTGTTTGATGGTCTTGATGGTGATACTCTGCCCTTGGCGAAGTTTCATATGTTGGACCCTGTTTATCACTGTGCTTGAATTGCAGAAGACTGTAACCTTCTTGAGTTTTTCACTGTCTGACCTGACCACTGTCTTTCTTTGCACTTCCAAACTGGTTTACCATTCTGTGTCAAACACTTCGTTTTCTGTCCTGAGGTGGAATTTTTCACTGTTCCATTCTCCCTCTTCTGCCGTCCAGATAACCATGTATCTTTCGCTTCCATCTTGCAATCATGGTCCATCTGTCGGATAAACAATTGCATCATTAGTGAAATGTGCTTCTTCCTGGGATTCTTTTATTTGGATATAATTATTTTTTCTTCTGCCTTTTCTGTGTATTCTGGTAGGGTGTTTTGTTCCACCTGATTCTTCACAGCAAGGCAATTTTGCAATCTTTTTACCAATTCACTCTCCCATTTATGAATAGGACACCATTCATGTCTGTCTGGCAGTTTGATTCGTCGATTCGTGAATTGTTTCGTCTGTTGGCGAGTAACTGTCTGATTGTTTGGCACCCTGAAGTCTTGATGAGGGGTAGTATTGGCGTCGTTTTGAATATTTCCATCCTCTGTATGTCTAATTTATTTACCACATTCTGCAGGTTCTGTTCCCATCCGCATTGAGTATCCCACTACAGTTCTGCCTTATATAGGGCGATGTCTTGGATGGCAGCTACTTGGACTTTTATCGCATTTGCTGGATTTAGGTTGTACTTCCCCATGATGGTTTTAACTCTGACCTGAGCAGTTAGGGCTTTTGCCATATCCACCTTATGATAGTGTTGCGCTCTTCATTTGCAATTCAGCTGTATCCCTAGCGACCAGGTGGATTTATTATTGAATATGATTTAGTTTTCTCCAATTTTGATCTTTATTTTCAGTTTGAATCCTTGGAAATTTCATTTTCTGGAGAACAATATTGCTCTTGTCTTGCTAGTGTCCAATTCAACTGCATTCTTTGCAGCCTATTTTACCACTCCAAATGCCCATCTTTGCATCCTCCATATGCACTGGGTAATGTCTTCCTTCTCAACCACCCAGACCATGTCGTTCACATAAGCAAGTGCTAACATTCTTTCATCACATACCTATCGTTTTTGGAATGGATCCGATATGTATATGAAGAACAGTATTGGCACAACTGGTGAACCTTGGCGAACCTCTATGGTGTCTGCAAAAATTGTTCTTTGTGTACCATCTATACTGATGATTGCTCGTCTATCTGAAATAAAACTTTCCACGCTCCAATACACATTGGCTTCAAATTCCATGTTATCCATTCCCTTGATCAGATTTCACTTTGCTACATTCGGACAGGCCCCTTTTACATCTATCAACGGCCCTGATGCAGTTATCCCCCTTGCATATGCATCATCCCGTTTCTGTACTATTCTTCAAACTGCATCAATTTCTGCGCTTTGCTTTGTACTTTGGAATTGGCTGTCATCCAGTTGTGGTTTCCTTACACATATTTGTTGCAACTACTTTCTTGACCACATTTCCAAAACAATGTTGAAATGCAATGACACTGTTGGCCTTGACTTGTGATCGTAGAGTTTGCCTGGTTTGGAATAACGAATCTTGTTGCTGTTTTCCATTCTTTCACATGGTATCCAAGTCATATTGTTGTCTGAACCAAGGCTTCTATTCTCTCTCAGTCCTATCTGCACACGTGACAGATGGCATTGAAGTTCATTCTGTCTGGTTTTTCAATTTTCCTGGGACTCTATTGAATGACTGCTGTGTAGACCTCATTTTTTCTGATTTCCAAGTAGGTGAAGCTTTCATTAGTTTTTGCTTGGTGTTTGATTCATTCTAGCAGATTTGGAAACCCTACTTGGGTAATCTGTTGAGCCTTTTGGTCCCAAAAAGTAACCAGCATTTCTTTTTCATTCCTTAGAAATTTAACTGTTTCTTCACCAATCTACCTCGTATATTATACTTCTTTTCTCACTTGTTCCTTGGCTGCCTGTTTCAAAAATGTGTTGAAAAGGTTTTTCTTTTCAACCTGTATTGAGTTCCGAAGATCATTTCTTGCCCCCTCGTGTCTGTCTTCATTCAATTTTCCTTCTTTTCTTTATATTTTTCAGAACACTACAATCCTCCTCTTTTTTTTAAGTGTTTGGTTCTATCATTGCTTTAATCTGGCACACACACTGAGTTTCTTCTCCTTCTGATTCAGCAATTGTTTCAAAATCCCTACAATCTTGGATGCTTCATCTTCCAGCTTCAGTATGGTTGGTGTTAGCAACGGTTGCAAATTACGGGTCCAGGTCGGTTCTGGTTCCGAACCGCCAAGGAACCAAACCGTCAAATCACAGTCAGTCAAAAACAGTAACCGAACCATAACCCACTGGGTTTTGTTGGGTTTCTTCTCTAAAACTATTGCTCCAATTAAGTATTTGAGTTCTGATTGGACTGCAACATGTTCCATATGTTGATTAAGCAGTATTTAATGCACTTGCACCTCCTACTCTCCGATTTACAATACGATATGTATTCGTTGAGTTGCTGCGAAAAACAGTCCAATTTGGCCGCATTTTCGGCTTTATTTCACAACGACTCAACGAATACTCATCGTATCACAAATCGGAGAGCCAGCGGGGCAAGAGTGTCAGAATCTGCATCATTTATCTATACAATATGTTGCAATGCAATCAGAACTGAAATACCTAATTTCAGCAGAAAAGCTGTGATTTCTAGTTCCGATAAAAAATGTGGCTCTGCTGCATGTAAAACCCGCAAAAACCAGGTAGGTTACAGTTCAGTTCCGGGATTCAACCGCCTGTGATTGGAAGGTGTGGATCCTTGGGTGATCCAAAACTGCCTCGCAGCTCCGGGACCACTTCGGAACCGGACCATGGCTGGGTACCCCAGACCCATTGCTAACACTGTGTGTGGTACTCTCTTCTGACAAGATTTCCCTAACAGCCATCTGCTTCCTCCACATTTCTTTCGCATCATTCAAATTCTTTTCCTCCATCTCGTTAATATTCCATCCTGTTATGGTGTTGCTGGTTCCACCATATTCACGATCCTTCCCCCAAATAACCAGGATCATGATATTGTTGGAGAGCGTTGTATCATTGTCTTTGGTGAGTGTTTCAACTATAAGATTGTTGCACACTGCTCCTATGGCTGGTGCGATAGCGATTATCAACCATACCATACTGCCGTTTATTATGGTGTAGCATATGTCTTTAATGCCATTCATCACCTGCTCTCCATGATCATGAGTTCGGCCTTCCAAGATTGTTGCATCTCTTCTTTCAATGCACCAGTTATTCCGATCTAGGCTGTCAGTGTTCCAGACTCCCCGCAGCACGAAATTTCCTGCCTTCATTATCTCTGTCCAGTTTGCCTACAGTGCTGACATGGTCATAGATCTGATATTGTTTTCTTGATCAAGACGGTCGTAATTGTTAACCAGTTTAAAGGTGTGTTTTCTCCGGTTAGTAATATCAAAAACAAGCAAATCTTCATCAGCCCCCATGTGTGCTCCTTTGTCGATTCCAACCATGGTATCAACCCTCATTGCCGTCATTCTTTTTCTTCCTCTGATGAACCTGTATCCTTGGTAACTAGTCCTCTACTCATCCCCTCATCCTCAATACGCCTCTTTTATTACGACCACATTAGTCCCCCTTTCAATTTCTGTGTCATTTGCCACCAAAGTTCCGTCCCTATTCTTGAACAATTCTGCTGTAGAATCTTAACTGTTTGGCCTCCGAGATTGCCTTTTGTTGACCTTCCTGGGTAGACTCCACTTGAACTTCACATCCTTCTTCCCTTTTGTTGCCAGATGGCCCAGCCCCTAACTGCTTTTCCGCATCATTTGTGCTTGCTGCCCTGTCTTCTCTGTCATATATTTCTTCTTCTGACATTCGTTGACTCATTACTTCATCCTTCCTCATGGAGCTCCGATCTTCCCAGCCGCTTCATCTTTCCAGAGTCTCAGCGTTGGCTTCTCAATTTTAGGGAATTGATTACCCTTGGCAAGGTGTGATCCCTTACAGTTTGCATACTTGTTGTCATTAGGGTTGCAGTCCTATCCCTTCTTGGCTTTGCACATGATATGGTTGCAAAATGTTCGGCTGTTATATTGACAACTGCACACATGCTGCATCTGGCAATGCCTAATCTTCCGTGATTCGAAATGTGGTGTCCCCATCCCCAGAAACTATTAAGAAAAGTATCTGGACCTGCATTGACATACTGTTCTACTTTATGCAAGATTACTCCAGCTCTGTGTCATTTTTCCAAGCATCTCTGAGCCATCTTCATCATCTTGATAGCAAGACCACTCATGATGCCGGTTGCTCTCTATTCTTCTTGTTTTATTGAATGTCTGCCACCATTCCCATCCACCTGATTGGCATGGAAATGATAACACTCTTGTTTTCTGTATGGATTCCTTCCCTCAGCTTTTCCAATCCTCCCAACCACTTTTTCATGTATTGGTTGAAGTTTATTCCATTCATTTTCACTCTTTCCCAACTGTCATTCTTTTCAATGTCAATGATGCCTTGGTCCACCTCTCGCACTGCACTGATCATGATTTCTCTAAAAGAGGTTGACATATCTGCTGACGCTTTCTCCCTTGCTAATGCCGTGATGAATCACATAATATACATTGAAATCCTGATTAATGTGATGTATTCAGTGACCTGCAGTGTCAAGAGTCCTCTGTTGACTTCGGATACGATTTCCAAGACCTTTGTTATGCCAACCGAATGGCCATTGTTGCTCTTGAATGAGTCCCTCCATTTTTCCAACGTATTCTTGTTAGTGGGTATTGGTTCCAGGCCACTCACATCGTTCTTTTCTTCTTTCTTTTTCTTCCTTCTTTCAAATATCTGTGATCCAGGCTCCTTCTTTTTATTCGGTCCTGCTACTTAATGTACCAATCTCTCCGCAGAGGTCACCTGACTAACTTCTGGCATTTTTGCCTGCTGTTGCTGCGGTGGTACTAGTGCTTGGGGTGACTCTTTCCCTCCCTTGGGTCCACCCTCCTGCTTCTGTTCTGCCATCTATCACTTGGGGGCGTTTTCAGGTCCCTTTCTTCCCTGGGCTCTCAGTGGCACAATTAGTGTACGGTTCACCTTACCTTCAAGCCGCAACATTCTGGGTACCATCAGTGGTGCCAGTGGCTGTCGCTTTTCACCTCAGTTTCCGAGTGCCACTCGTTCTGGATCCGTTCCTCTTGGTGCAATCGTTGGGACCGGTTTTGAATTTTCCAAACACTGTCGATCGATTTCTATTTCCAGGACCTTTTCCAACGACACATCTACCCCAACCTCTGATATTCGTTTGCTTCAATTTCCATGTCTGTGATTCCTATGGCCTCTTGCACTGACCAGCGAACCATCTCCATCTATGTTTCTATCTGTTCTGTGTTGAGCAATTCACCCATCTCCTTCTGTTTGTGTTTAATCAAATTGCATATCCTACCCCAAAGCATGTTTGTGATCTGCATCATCTTTACCTCTTTTGGTGTCTTTTTTTCTTTCTTAACTATTGGGCAGATGGCAAAGATTCAATTGAGCATGTGATTGGTTTTCTGCATTGGCTGGTGCTTTCCTGTATATCTGACATCCATCGCCATATTCCAGCTCAATATTACCATTCTGAATATCTGGGCTCTGTTTTCTTTCTCTACTCTCTATATTGCCCAATCTCTGAGCATGCTGCATATGGCTTTCTCTCCTTTGGCGAATTGGATCGCCTTTTCTTGCCACTCTCTAATATCATTGATTTTGCTGATCAATTCTTCAATCTTTTCATTCTGTCTGTGATTGGTCTAATATCGCAACTGATTGTGTTAGTAGCGGGTTGCTCTAGGCCTGCAATGCATAGTGCGAAAGCTTATCGGTTGAAATAGCTTTGAATCTACACCTCCCTGTGACCCACGGGTTGGGGAAGTTGGGGACATCATTTCTTCATCACGTTCGTAGAATTTGTTGTCCCAATTATCACTCTCGATTCTTCGATTTTGATTTTTCAGAGTCAACTCCATTCGCTCCTCCAGCTGAGTTTGAACCACTTTGTTGGAGAACGAGGCTTGCTGCGATTCTTGTTCCAAGGCACTCAAAATTGGTTCGCAGGGAGTTCCCAGGCCTCACATTGGAGTGGTGGTGATGCTTGTCAGATAAGGCTATTGCCTGACTGGGCTTTCAATGGAGAACACAGGAGAGAGATTGTTCCATGATACTGACATTTCCTGATTATGGATTTCTTCAACTTCTTTGGCCTTCCTTACCATGGATGACTCGAGATAAATATCCCCCTAGACCTGGAATGAACATGGCATCATTGCAGCCATAATCGTAGTATTGTTTGTATGTTCAATATCCCCAAGAGTGCTGTATTGGACACCATTTTTGTAGAGGTTCTAGCTGCTCTGGGAAGGCATTTTCACATTGATGTGGTGGGGGGGGGGTCGAGGGATCGATGACCTTGTCTCCATTATGATACTGGAGGGTGGGCACTTGAGTTTTTAATGACACACATTCGGTAGAGGCTTCAGAGGCTTGAACATCAGGTAGGTTTTTGCCATAAAACATTTAAAAAATTCACAGCTGTGATAACATGTTGGAGTACTTCTAAATATCATTCAAGCAGAAAAGCTGAACTACAAAGCTTGAGAGTCCTGAAAATAATCAATTTGATTGAATAAATAGTGGTTTAGCGAAACCAAATGATGGTATAGGATGTTGTTGGAAGTTCCCAGATATGAAAACTATACATTCATGGGGCAACTTCCTATATGGATTCACGGATCTCGAAGGGCAACTAACCATAAGGACTGCAAAAGACCACACAGAGCTCCAATAAGATTCACAAAATACTCAGGAATGACTATCAGTCAAAGTAGAACAAACCCAATCATGAGATCAAGTATACAAGGTACTGGCGCTCACAGGAAACCAGAGTAATGTACATGATCAGGGAAACAGAAATCACAAAGGGAGTAACTAATTACTGTTTTATGTAATTGACCGCCAAGGGCTGTGGGGATGGAACTGCCAGTTAGCCGACGACATTGTGGTCAAACTAAGAAGGATTCCCAATGAACAATCCGTGATGTGATATGTAGCCACTATATTCGAAGAAGTAGTGCTAGCCCTAATCCATCAATTTGGCAACCAATTCACCAGAAACATCAAAATGTTGAGTCAAAAAACCAAGTTTGAAATTCAGCAATTACCAATTGGCGATCAAGATCCACAGGACAAGGTTACAATCTAATTGTAAAAACTTTGGCAACCAAATCAGGAATTCATTATTTATTATTCAAAGATTCAATGATGGGCAGATAAGGTCAACTGCAATGAAGATGAACAAAGAAACACATCATGAGCAGGAATATCAGCACATTGAAAAAATTTACTGTAACACTGTGACATTCTGGAGACTCAAATCAATTTTATCAACATGTGTTCTCAGTGCAACGCACAATTTGCAGCGCAGGCTGTACAACCAACCTCCGGATGATACACCACAGTGTCCAAGAAACCAGAAATCCACTGCAGACAGACCCTACCTACCCCAGAGACTGTATCTGAGGGGACTATAGCAGGATATCATGCCCCTGCTCCGATGGACATCTCTGCATTCAAGAGTAAGAAAATCACTCCGGAAGAAAGAAATAGAAGAACCGAAGGCGGCCTTGGTTGGTACTGTGGAGATATCAAGCACATCGGAGTAGTGTATCCAAGGAAGTTGAAGGAAGAATCAGGCCAGTTGGAGATGATTCTGATTACAGATGATAATGAGAAAGAGAAGGAGCAGGATGAGGAGTCAGGCAATGTTTAAAGCAATACAATAAAGAAAGCCAATTCACTGGGCATGTATCTCCTTTATCTATACTAATGAAATCACATTTTGGAATTTTGCAATTCAGACTTAGTAGTACAGAAATTGAGGATTAAATGATATAAAGCAAGAATTATTTTTAACAGTGTTTACTGAAAATAGGAGTCAGGTTGATCAATACACATGACCTAAATAACTGCCAAGCTGTGGAAATAGCATTTGTAGACAAATATTTTGTTTGCCATCACCAGATATAAGAGATGGAATAATGAGCTTGAATAAAGTTAAAGGTTATTGATGGAAGATCCATTGAATCAGAAACAATCACAACAAAGGCCAAAATAAACCTAGGAATATGATAACATTTCAAACAGCTACTATCATTTGCTACAAAGTTGGAACATTATCAAATAGTGTTAGGATTATCATGGATATAAGGTTACCACAAATCATGAAATTTTCAAGTTGAAGAATTGGATTCCAAAGCAACTACTGCCAACAACACTGCCTACACAATTCTGGTATATGGGTGTGTGGCAATCATATTGAAAAATCATCAGATCCAGAGAAATCTAAGCTAGACATCAGGGCAGAAGCTTCTTCACATTGAATGTGGAGAATAAAGAATGAGCGGTTGAAGGTTTTCACAATTACATCGAATAAAATCAATCAGACCTTGGAAATGGAAGAGCTACAAGAAAAACCCCTTAAGAAGGTAATCCGCAACAAATACCACTATTTTCTACATCTATTCCGCAATGTGATAGCACAAATACAACTACTATACTGACTCTACCATAATACAATTTAGCTGTAAAATTGATTTGCCCCACTATTTGGACCTATTTACAGCTTATCTTGAGAAGAGTTAACAGTATTGAATGCAACGAGAGAGAAGACCTTGTCCACGAAATTTACCAAGTTGTCTTCAACATATTGCGGACCTCCTGTTGCCAAAACTCCAAATCTGGCATGAGGATCAAAACTCTGTGTCGATTACTGAGGTGGAATTGAGCGAACAATTAAAAAAACAGTATCCACTGCCATTGATTCAACAAACCTGGCTAAAACTTTTGAACACTTGCATTTATATGAAGCTTGAAATGTATAATGCCTGAAATATAATTAACATCGCAGAACAGAATGAATGGAACACGGCATTCGAAACAAGCTATGGACATTTTGGATTTCTGTTGATGCCACTTGGACCCACCAATGCACCAGCATCATTGCAAGATTTCATCAATAATGTATTACAACCATTGTTGGATATATTTCCCACAGCATTCCTGGATGACATTTTCATTTACAGTGACATCCTGGTGGAACACAAGAAACACCTCTGAGCAGTGAAAATATCACCCAAGCAATCCAGCCTCTACGTAAAAGTAGACAAGTATGTGTTTCATAGAAGACAAGTTACATACCTAAAGTCGATTGTGAGAGTAAATATGATCAGAATGGATGCAGAGAATGTTCAACCAGTTGAGAATTGGGAAGCAGTGGAGAAATTTATGGAAGACCAAGTGTTTCGAGGCGTTGCTAATTTGTACTGATGGTTTATATTGAATTTTAGCACGGTAGTGCAACCATTAACAAAACTTATGAAAAAGCTAGTATCTTGCTTATCATGGCCAGATCAACAATTGGCATTTGCCCCATAGATGACAGTATATACAAATGCTCCAGTACTAGTTCATTCTGATTATGAAAAACCAACAGTTCTTCCAACCACAGCGTAAAGTAACATATCCACAGGAGTTGTTTCCCAGTATGGCAATCGAGAAGTACTACATGAAGTCACCTTCTTCTCTGAATCGCATTAGCCCACTGACGACAATTACGAAATTTATGATCAACAATTGAACACATTAGTCAACAGACTGGAACCATTAAGATCTGAATATGACTGTTTAGCACACCCAATGAAGATTTTTTACAGATCACAAGAACTTGGAATACTTCATAACATCAAAGCAGTTACATTGAAGGCGAAAAGATAGTTCAAATATCTCATCCACTTCAAGTTCAAAATCATTCATATTGTGGGCCACCAAGAACTGACACTTGATGTACCCACTAGAATGCCAGGAGACATTTCTCCGAAGGGTGGGGCACAAAAAATTTATCCTAACTTATTGAAAACCGAAAACCTCAACAAGTTACTGTACAAAACTTTGATAGTGCTATTTTTCTGAAATGGTCAACATGGATAAGGATTCAACCAATGCTGAAAATCTATGAAATTGGGAGAAAAGGGTTTGTTCACAACGGCTCTACAACAACAACGAAGAACTCTGCAATTACCAGGATCCACCATTGGACATTTCCGATATGCATATCCAATCTTAGGATCAGTCCATGCTCAAGTGGATCCAGAAATGCTGTGATCGTGCTGGTGAAGGGCATCCAGGTTATGCAAAACCGTAAGACCTGTAAAGCGAAAGCCATTCCGGTGACCTGATATGAAATATTATTGTTTGATTCCTGGGGAATTGATATACATACCAACAATGTTAAACAACTCATTGAAAGAACCACGGATCAGAATGACCAGCAGAGTCAGCAGAACTTCCAAGGAGGGACTGGAGTGTGGACTGTGTGGTTCGCCGAACTGCTAGCAAAGAGTTCCATGAAAGATGGATAATGGTCCACTGCCTAACAAAAATACGACATCTACTACCTTGTATGGGCAAAATGGATGGCAACAAGGTGCACAAAATGTACTTGAAATATATATTCCAACCGTATGGACTGCCCAAAACAATTGTATTGGGCTGAGCACAATGATTGTCTTCAGAATTCTGCAGACACATCTGCAAAACACTAGGAATGGAATGACGGTTGTCAACTGAGTTTCACCCTGAATGGGATATCCAAACTGCAAGAATCAACATAGAAGTGTAACAGTATATTCGAAACTTTGATAATTATTGTCAGACGGATTCGGTTCCCTTGCTACGATTGGCACAATTCACAGCTAGAGATCATATCACAGAGAACACAAATTACTCTGTGATTTGGGGTTATTTCCGCTGTCATCCACAAAGCACCTTCTGCCAATATCCAATTAAAAACCTTAATGATTTTTGGGAGGCAAACACCCACCAGATGCCGCAATGACACACCAATCATTTGCCGAACTCAGAGTTGAGATCTAAAAAATCTAAAGCAGACTGTTCCAACAGGCTACCAAAACCTGAAAGGTCTGTACACCATCAGAATTCAGTGACGATGATTGGCAGGACACACAAAATATATGAACAACACGATCAAGCAAGCAACTCAAGTGGGAACAAATAGGGCTTTACGATATCACCAAGGTCATCAGTCCCAGGATCTATTGAATACAATTACCTATCCAACCAGAGATTCATGATGTCGAACCGATATCGCGTTTAGAGAATGGCACTGATGATCCTCGCCTGTAACAATGATAACCAACTCCACCACTGGTGATTGTCCAAGGGGAAGAGGATTATGAACTCGAACCGGTGGACCATTGCAGGCTGTTTTGGAAGCAGTTTCAATATCATGTTATGTGGAGAGGTTACAATGACTGCAGCTGGGAACCTGTGGCCAACATTGATGGACATAAACATTTTGATGACTTTCACCTCAAACAACGGGGCAAGCATGGCTCCCAAACCTGTAGGTACTTGGCATTGAAGAAGGGCAGCTACTGTTACAGTTGTGTAGGGTGGTGATCAATGGTGGAGTTCAAATTTGTGAGTAATACAAAAGATAAGGCATAAAGAGAAGGCAATCAAGTTTCAAACAGTAGTTAAGTGCAACGAAAGTGAATTCACATTTCAAACAGGGGCTTAAACAAGAGACAAATAATATCATGTTTTGAAATGAGGTCTTGAAGGGAGGTGAAAAATACTGACCATGAAATCAGATTTCAAATCACATTTTATTGGAAATTTAGGATTTGTGTGACACTGGTTTACCAAGAAAACAGGAGTTCAGATATATTATGTGATGAGTGCATTAAAAACAAATGCAATGTATATTAACCCTGTGTTGAACTGAGGATAAATTTTTGTCTTTATTTGTTGTCTAGTCTACAAAATGTTCACAATGTCTTCGGTATTCTGTTCTTTCACACTTTGTAATCCTGGATCGAGTTTTTTGTATATAGTCTTGACTTATTCGCTACAGGCTATTTCCAATTCTTTAAGTCCACAGACTTTTTGGTTTTAACACCCCTAGATTCCAAGCCCTGAACCATCGATACCGAAGCCCTAAACCCTTGAGTGCCATGAACTTTGCACAATGGCAGTGGCATCTTTGTATTCCATCAAATATAATAATTCCATTTTGAAGTTTGAAACACATTCTCAATGGATGGAGGTTATTGGTTCAATCTATATCAGCACAGTACCTGAAATTGAGGTCAATGGGATAGAGATAATTCCATGGCAATATATAGACTGCAAAATGCCATTTATTCGAAAAAGTTTCAGTGCTCTGCGATGACTTCAATGGAATGATCATACCTGACAATTATATGATGGTTACAAATCTCTGTAGGGTCCAATTAATGCATCCTCAAAGATTAAGCTTTTGGTCATCAAAGAATATTCTAAAGAAATGCTTGATTTTGGACAAATCTCCTTTATCATGTCATCTGTGGGTGCGCCCTTTCATTTGATGCCAATTCCACACAGGGGAAAATTACATTTTCTCAGCAAAATATAAAATACTGGTGGGAGATTGGTGTGATGACTGTGAGGCTCTGTGAGCCTGGAAGAGACTTCCAAACACCGCTGGTGCAACAACAGGTACTCCGAAAGCCTCCAGGAGACATTGTATAGTTTCGCACCCTCTTGGAGCTCCAATGAAGATTTTGCGGAATTCTGAGCGTTGAATACACTATGTCCCAAGATTTTGATGCACCTTACCCGTGGAGCACTTGCCAAGTGCATTTGAAATATTCAGAGGTTAATTCTCTATACTGCAATGTTTCAGCACACCTGATCTGAGTTTCGCCACACAGAGAACTGCTTCTAGAATACTCTGATGATCTGATATATTATAGTATTCATCGTTCTTGATCTGCCCAGCTCTCCAAAACTGGTCAGTACTTCTGAGGCACTTGTCACTTATAATATCCGTGGCAGTTCTGAGGTTCCTGATACAGCTGAGGGACTCCAAATTCAAAAGATTCCCGGTTCACCTGAGATGCTTGGTACTCCATAATGAACATTTGCCCTGGCCTTGGATGAGGATGAAATCTTGTTCTATCAATATCCACAATATATTTAAAGTTGGAGAATAATCAAGGAGATAAGAGAAAACATTTGATGGAGCATGGAGAGATTAAAAAAAAACATCAATTTCAACAAAGTATGAAGAGAAAATGATGTGTCTGAGCATGCCACATGTTGAGAGACAGTTGCTCGAACATATTACCAAATATCAGGGCATAAGTGAATGCGAGCATTTGTTCGAAGATTGGTCACAGACATTCATATATGAATATTTGAATGCCATATGTTGGACTTAACTCAAATCCTGATCAGTGGTGGCACATACGTTGCACAACAGCATGTACATGGGAGGAAGAGTCAGTAGCTGAGTTCGGCTGCCGAAAATGTGGGCCCAACTAAGTAAAAGTAAAATTGATTCAAGACATGACTTGAGAGATATTATTCCATAATCTAGAAGATGAATAGAGGACATATCATTGTTTGCAAGCAGTTTTTCTCAGCAGCCACCAGATGAGACAAGGACAACATAGTGGGTGAAAGCACTCAATCAAGCAAGAAAAGATGAGAGCTGGCTTGACTTGGAATGCACAGGGCAGGCTATTGACTCTGGCAAAGGCGGAAATAACAAGAAGGGAAGAGAGAAAAGATAGATGAAAACTTGAAAGCTGCAGAGAGACCAGAGATGGATGAATGCATCAGGAGCTTGGATCCATACATGAAAAACTGAGTTTCGATATCAGCAAAAACAGATTGTTGTTCATTATCGTTAATGACCATGCTGTGCCAATGAAGTCCGCAACCCAAACTGGCTATAGGCACGTATGGGCCTGCAAGTTGTATCATATTTACAATATTCTAAGGCTTTTGATGTGCTGTAATGCATGAGCTCCAGTTGTGATTTTATTTCTGTGAACTCTCCATGCTACTTTTGTCAACACTTTGGATCAGTCAAATGCCCTCTGCTCAAATAAAGTAATGACCCCATTCCAGGCGAAATACCATTGTTTTGTCTTCATTGTCAAAATGTTTAAAAAATGTTTTCATTGGCTTTATTCAAACCCCCATTCACTTGCATGGGCATCCTGTTACAGTTGCGCTAAGTGACGATTGTATGTCAATGCAGTATTCAAATTGCACTGACTGTGCATGACAATTTTGTTCAATTGAAGGCTACGATTCCCTTCGGAATTCCAGGAACACATTTGCGAATGATTGTGGATTGAACAATGGCTGTCAACAGCGTTTTACTGGCAGACAGATGGCCAAACTCAAAGAACCATCTCAGTGATGAAACAGTATCTTTGAAACATTGTGAATTATCAGCCAGACAATTGAGTCTGGTGGCTGTGATTAGCAGAGTTCGCAGTTCACAAGCATACCTCAAAGATGACCAATTGCTGCTCTTGTTTTTGTATCCATGGCTTTCATCAGGGAATGACCTTTGGCCAACATCAAATTAAAGACCCTAACAATATTAGGCAAGTAACCGCCCAGCAGATGGCCCAACAGATGCCGCAAAATTTCAGCAAACTCCAAGCAGAAATGAAACCTGCCCATGCTGAACACTCCAAACAGGTGAACAACTACCAAAGGGTCAGTACACCACAGTTGGTGAGCCTTAAAGTAAGGCTGGATGCACGAAATATATTGAACTGCCAACCAGCCAAGACAATTGAATGGAAACCTATAGGACTTTACAAAGGAACTCAGGTCATCAGCCCTAGGGCTTCTCAGGTTAATATATCAAACCTGCTACTCATTCAGAATGTCCCACCTATATTTTTCGATTAGGCAATGCTGCTCAGGACCCTCTCCCACTACAAAAGCAACAATATACCCCACCTGTGATAGCCAACGGAGATGAGGAGTACAAAGATCAATATGTAGATAATTTCCGCCTTTTCTGAACACAATTGCAATATTGCGTAAAATGGAAAGGTTGCAACAAGTGCATCATGGATCCTACAGACATCATAGATGTACTTAAGGCAATCGACAATACTCACCCCAAACAACCCAGCAAGCCTGGGTCATTAACCTAGTGGGTAATCAGTATTCGAGAGGGGGTGCTACTGTCACGGTTGGACTATGTGACAATTGATGAGGCAGTGAAGATAGTTGAGTAATAGATGAGATAATACATAATGCAAATGAAATATGGTTTTGAATGGAGGTCAAGCATGATGCAAATAAATTCAAGTGGTTCACTGTGGCGAAAAGCACAATGAGAATGTAATCAGGTTTTGTACAGACACCAAAAGCATGACAAGAATGAAATCAGGTTTCAAATCAGATTTCACAGGGAATATTGGAATTTTGCAACAGCAGTGCGCAAAGAAAGCAGCAGTTGAGAGGTATTATGGAATGAGTGAATCACTGTATATATACCAGTTATTCGGCAGAAGATAAGTTTCTTTTTTCACACATTCTCTTGTTTACAAAACAATCCATCTGTATTGGCTTTCACTTCTTTCATAATAAGTCTTTCAGTATTGAGACTCTTGCATTCAGTCTACGTGTCTGTACCTACAGGCTATTCTCAATTCCTCAACCTTGGAACGTTTGATTTTTAAAACACTTTGAACTCCAAGCCCTGAAGCCTTGATATCTGAGCCACAAACCATTTTGCTTATCCCATACGGTTTCTGAATCTCCAAATCTCATGCTAGTCATCTTACTCAACTTATTCAATTTGATAAGGCTGTTCATGTGATACAAGTCAGTATCTATTGTCTTAATAATGATTTTTGTATTCTGAAAATATGTTGATATGATTTTCAACAGTTAACATCATAAATGGTCATTGCAAATAATTTTTTAATGAACATTTAATTCACATTGTACTTACTGACCGATGTCAATTACAATATTGAAGATTACAAGTGTCTATGCAATGACTGTGAAAAAGAAATGCAATTATATGAAGAATCAAAAACCATATTGGATGGATTAAAACCAGTATTGCCTCTCGATTATGTATATTTTCTTTCTCTGATACCCATACTTATTCTTTCTCAACAGTCATTGAGTCCAGATATAGTGAAGTAAATGCTCCCACAACCCTCTGAACTAACATTTTTGGTCTCCGCAACATTGAAGTTGTTATTGAAATTGTCATTGATGTTGTTGATATTGGTATTATTGTTGCTGGTGCCACTGACATCAACAGTACTAGAGATGATATTATGGTACTGGCGACATGGTATGAGTGCAAATTGCGCAGCATCAACTGTGGCAGTCAGACCACGAAATGTGTTGTTGGATACATCATTATGCTCTTCTGGGATATATGACAGGTACTCCTCCTTGTGTACTCCCTGGCCATTGTATGGCATTGATGGATTGACCTCAACAACTTCTGCCAATCTTGGCCTTCAACATATTATCCTTTTGGCGTCTACGATTATATTGGTTTGGACCACTGGGAAGCTATAAAGAAACTTGGCTTCGAAATCATGAAATTCCACTATGCAGTAACAGTTGGTTTTCATAATCATATTTCATCGAATGTGATCATACCATGTGCATATCCTCCAGGGCCTAAGTGACCTGGTGACTTGTATTCTCGGGTGTTCCATGTTAGCTGGAAATAGTGAATGGTGGATGCAGCAAGTGCAATGGACATCGCATAGATCATATCGATTATGCCATGGTCTGTCATTCCGACTATTCTTACTGCTGCAAAGAATGTTTTGTAAAGTATGTCTGCAATTTCGGTTGCCGCAAAAAGATACTTGCAATTCTATAACAATATAGTAGATGACACATTTGGACTTTGTTCAAAGAAATAACATTGTTGTCTGGTCTGGGAATATAAATCAGTCTTGATCGAGGAGGTATGCGACGCATTGTTTGCCTCCATCCTGTTGCATTGTTCTAAAGCCATACAGGATATCAACCTCCCCCTTGTACTTATACACCATGACCTAGCGTAAGTAGATAATCATCCTGAGGAGGTTAATATCAAGCCAAACCAATATTGTCGTAAAGAGCAGAAAATGAATACTACCCAAATGATAGCATGAGAATGGTTGGTGTTTCTCATTGCTGGATGGACTTTTGTGACATAATCATGCCACAACATGTAAATCTGCATGATCTTGACAGCTTTAGTACAGCAAGGGTTATTGAATATTGCATATCAGCCAGCAATGTGGTTTACTTAGGCGAGAACCAATCCTGTGACCCTGTATAGAGTCTGTTGGATACCATATTCTGTTTCAACTATTTGTTCTGTCACCTTGTCAATTGATTCCAATCAAGTGAACACCTCCCAAAGCTCTTTCATGACTGGACCATGTTCAGTTAGTGACTTACATATCATGAATCATCCAGATTAGAATGCAACAATTGTGTCATATTATCAGAGTCCACACCTTCTTGCGAGGTATCCTGTGTGTCCTTCGCTCCTCCCCATAATCGATGTGTATTTCAATATGAACCTCTCATCACTCAGGGTGTGAGGTTTGGTCCACGCAGAAATGGGTTGGCAAACAATGGCCCACATGCTAGTACATCATTGAGACAACTATTGTGGATTTTCATTTTCAAGGCGGTGATGATCATATATACCAGCAATTTCTTAGAGCTTGTCATCTTTATCATTGTTATGTCTGGATAGTGGATACCTTAAATTAGATTGTTGTGGAGACTGCTTGCGCCTACAAATCAGTTGATTGGAAAAGAGTGTGTAACAACCAAAGAATGAATGAAATATAAAGAGCATAAATTAAACAAAATAGAGATTGAATAAAAACTGTAAAGCATAACACGAAAATAGTTGTCAGAAGGACATTCAGGATTGTTGATCAACCAATGTGGTGGGCCAAGCTACCCGTGCAACCCACACACTGATATTCGCCAGTCCCATCAGAACACATCCAATCACTTGTCAAGCACATCGCCTACTGAATGTTCATTCCATTACAAACTGAGCATCATCATGAGAATCATTGGGCTACATACCTCTGACATGATTATGGTTGAAACATTGCCAGCACTGGAGTGTGTTATATATTTATGGTAAAGGCAATTGTGCATAGTATACATTTATCATATAGACCACGGAATGTGTTATTCTCAAATGCAAAATGAGATTTGAAAATTGCATTTCTGTATAAGAACGTTGGAAAGGTAGTTTGAAATGGCAATTGTGCTATGGACTTCAATTAGTGTTTGAATATCAATTTGGTGATACGCAGACACTAAATTGCAGATACGAAAATTAGTTACACCTGGAACCATTTAAGCACACAATTGAAAACATCGAGACAAAAACGATTATCGTAATTCAAACTATACCAAGCCTGTATAAGAAAACCAATTTTCTTGCTATCCAATTACACTCAATAAATCCCAGTAAAACAAAACAACAAGTCAAAAAATGCCAAGCACAAACCAAGAAAATTATTACCCAGGTGCAAATTCATGCCCAGACAAAGTCTAATGCAAATTGGCAACGATAATTTCGATTATTTCAGTTTGTCTTTTGGTTGTCATAAGGCTTCCAATGGGATTCCGAATCTGGATATGGATGGTTGACAACAATTTTATTGTCACACAGCCAATTGCCAGGGTCACCCTGCATATCTGCTGTTCCATAGTGGTCACTGCAAATCGCACGGCCCCAGTTCTGAATGATCCTCCAATATCGTGTTCGACATACGAACCTCCAGTGGACATGTTCATTATGGGGCACAGGATTCTGTAGGGATGATGGAAGGCTGGCGGTGGAAGTCTGGAAGATGCCAATTCATCATCAGATGCTTTCCCTATATCATCAATCATCTCTTCTACCTTGGAAAGGATTGCCTCATATGGGGGAATTAAGTTCCCCACCAGCATAAAAGTATATGGTATCTTGTCATTTCACAGTAGAACAAAATAATGGATTTAGAAGTCCAAATTGATCATCGATCGAAGCCATGCATGTGTTGTATTGTTGTTCAATATGGGAGCAACATCTTGAACGTGCTGTCCTTCATTGTGACACTGTTCATGTCTGACACCCCACAATTCCCGGACTCTCAGTGAGGTATTAGCCATCCCTTCATCGAACATCGTTGCAGCAGCTGATAAATGAGCCTCCATAATACTGGTAAGCATTGGTATTGTCAACAAACTATGGGGATATATTACATTTGACAAACCGATTTGATTGGTATGAACCAAATCTGTTCAAGATTTATGCTCACACCCTACCAAATTCGACCGCTCATTTGGAACAAAATAAATAAGCAAGTTCTTGTCTCATTGGTATGAATTTTGTTCTTATCTGGTAGGTAACTTCAAATGCTACAAGTCAAAAGAGAAATTCAAGCCAATTGGACAAGAACTAGCGTACATCCTTGTGTTCAAGATTTATGGGTTCACAAACATATTTATAGTGAATCAGCAGAAATTGGTATATGTTGTATCAATCCAAAATCGAATGCAGTTTCAGTTTGATCCATCATGAACTGATTCGGTTGTATGTTAATACTTGTAAGCACTTTCTACAATGAAATGTCATCAACAGTTGGCCATTTCCATCAGAACATTGTTTCTCCAATGTATTTCTGTACTGTAACGGGATTGAACTGTGTATTGGTATAATTGAACACTTCCACATGGGAAGGAGTCACTGGACATTGATACTTGATTAGCAAATATCCTTATCACAATCAAAATTTTATCACCATTAGGAAAGTGATCACAATGGTGCACAACATATTTGATTCGACATTTGGCTTGCCGTTGGGTGTATTCTCTACTTGCAATCCACCCTTCCTGCTACCGATGGCCATTTGCTCAAGGTCGTCAATGGCGATTTTGCATTGTTTTTCATAGCCATGATTGGTACTGGAATCCACTTCCCATCAATCCAATCCCACTGTCTGACCAGTTGAATAGTGGATTGAATGGATGCACTGTTTTATGATATCATCCTATTCGGCCTCACTTCCTTTTATTTTGCTGCAGATAGCAATGCTCAATGTGATGCTAAAAATTGACTCCCCAATAGCATTGGCCTTCATGCCTGTTATTGCCTTCTGATTACAGAGTACCAATTCTGCCAATGGAACATTTTATTCCCCGATACCCTTGTCTTCAGGCTATATTTCAAGTGATTGAATTGGCTTCAGAACAATGTTACTATATCTAACAAATAAGTTTATTATCGGAACAGGGCAAAATATTTTATATTGCTAATCGGTAGTAAATTTGTAACAAACAATATAGCTGAATTTCAAGGATTGCAAAGATGGAATTGCAAATTGGCAATATCAACTGGAAATGAAATGATGGTAATGATAAAATGGAGCAATAAGAAGGAAATGTTAATGAGAAGCAGAATAGAGAGCAGGCAGAAGATGGGAGTATTATATAGATCTTCTCGCTTGTCCCATAGAGATGAACCAGACCAGGTCAAGATGACTTCCGGCATCCTGGCCTGTAGTGGCATACAATTATGGCAATTTCTACGTTATTCTGTGAATTTTGATGTGTTATACATTCAAACCTGTGTCTCCTCAATGAATATCTATGTCTTTGATGTCTAACTCCCTGCTGTATACACAATTATAATGCTGCCATACAGTGATACACATTCTCATTGGTGAAATAGCAACTCATGTGGCACGAGATCAGGCCACATATCAAATACAGTATCCACGAGACCTTTACCTACTGTGGGAATTATGCTGTTAGTATTGCGAATATCATGGCAATGATCTCAATCAATGTTTATCATATGCAATGTATTTCTAGTCGCTCCAAAGTTGCAATAACTGTAAGACATTTGATGATTGCACTCGGCTGGTGTGGATGAAGGCAAAGTGCAATAGGACCCATTTGTCGGAAAAAGAAAACATGAGGTCTCGGGTTTTAGTGAATATCTCCGCCCAAAAGAAGCATTAATTATCTGTACTAGATATCTGCTCTTAGTGATGACCAAAATATGTATCCAATCAGTTTGATTCATTGTTTACTCTGCAATTATTGCAATAAAGTTTACCATTTTACTGGTGCATACATCAATCACCTCTGGTGCCACTATTCCAACAGGGTCAATGAAATGCCTCTGGAGCAGATTGCAGATCATGAATGCACAATTACCTCTGATAATGATATTCTACTTCCAGACTATTTCTCTCTCAGTCCAGATGACCTGTTTGAATTTTCCAATGTCAATTCTGCAAGAGAGCATGATGACAATGGCGATGGCTACATGGATCCACTACTGCCAACTTTCGGGTTGAAAGACCTGCAATGGATGACATTGGAATCCTGTGAAGCCAGAAAGGCAATGCATGGTAATATCCACATATTTGGCAATGAGATCAACCAGTGGGCACCAGGTTGTTGTGAAAAGGAATATTGTATAGTATACTGGTGTATCAAGTACAAACTGAGTTAGGCTGCCATCGATAAGCTGTTGAAGCATCAGGGGGTAAATACAAACTTCACATGTGAATATACTCTATTCACTAAAATCGATCAAATGATCTATATACTTGGAATTGATTAATGGAATTCTGGTCAAGACTGTCATACAGGTCATGTCATTTTGGAACCGCTATATGACGATGGAAAAATGTGTTTTTATTATTTAGTTCCCATCCACTGAATCAAAATTCTACTCAAACAATCAGCATTTAAACAGGATATGGCATATGCACCGAAGAAAAATTATAATCAATTGGGGGAAAAAATATATGATAAAGTTCACACATGCACTTGGTGGTGCATTGAGCAGAAATAAGGTTTTATTTCATTGATGTGTCGTCATAAAGAAATGATATTCATAGTGGATGAAGCCTGTCGGCTCCATGATTGTTTTGATTTTTGGAAACTCTAATTAAACCGATTTGACAGACTATTTTGGTGATCACAAGGAATGGCCACACTACCTTAGCCTTGGACACATCGATTGGACAATTCGTTCAAAGTTCCCAATCCATGCTAATTTTGTCATTGCCATGCTCCCAGTACCTGTGTAGCATCCTCACAGTGGTTGTGGAAAATATGGCATCATTGAACAGTGTCAAGAATACGATCAGAAAGTGCTTAGACCGCTTATTGAGCCTAATTTTCCTCATCTCCAAGCTGTACTCAAGATACATTAACCCTTCCCCTAGCCTGGCAGAACAATCTAAAAATGTATTTCAAATCATCTGTGCTTGGATAGGCGATTACTTCAAAAATTCTCAGCTCTATACATTTTAACAGCCAGGTTACCCAGTGATTGAAGCCAAGCAATCAATATTTGGACTCGGCAATCGATCTGTCAGGACATGCCATGATTATAGATTATATTTCCGAATCACGATTGAAGCAACAGGATTTTAAATTGAAGTCTGCAACCCTGCACATGATTATGTTATGGAAAGAAGTGTAACTATGACTGAAGGTGTCTTTTGGCATATGAACTGTATTTCTTTGTATACATTGATTGCTACTGATGTTATACACACTATCCATCTTGGTCATCTGAACAATATGATGTAGTGGATAGTACCATATATTCAGTTTCACAAATGAATTGACCGATTCAATAATCTTGTGTCAATTGATGCTGAATAACAACGATTTGTACGATGCGATTGTCCCTACCGACCCATTCAACAATGCAGTGGCAACACGATGAACGCATTGGGATGTATTATCGTTCCCAATGTAATGATGATTCATTTTGATCCTTCTTTGGAGCTGCAAAATCCATTCAAATCCTCCACACTCTGTATCATATACCCCTGCGACTGTCCCCTTGTAAAAAAGTATGACAACCATACCGAAGCAACAATCCAATATATGGAAAACTATGTGAGTGAATTTCCCTGTTACAATGACATCTTTAGTAGATTTCTTGTAAATATGTCAACAAAGAAGGTTGTGCATACTCTGCGAAAGCCGCTTACTATCCATATGCAATATGAGCGCACTAATAATTCTTCAGGGTCACATTGTAACAAAGCAGCAAAATATTATCACATCAATGAAGGAAGAATTCAATTTGATTCAGCAATAGTATCGCTCTTGCATGATGAGTCTGACTTCAACTATGCCAAAATGCATCTATTGAATGACTTGTCTGATCGCATACGTCAAATGGGGCAATCATCAAATATATGTTCAGAACAACTGTACAGGCCAATAATAGAGTTGACTGATTTGTACCGACAATCAAAAGACTATGAGCTATCTTTCCAGATTTGGTTCACAAAATCCTTCAACAAGATGTTCCTATTCAACGATCTATATGTCAAAGCTGAAAAATGTCGTCATGGAAACCAGATGCTTATTTCCATGTCTCCAGCAATTTGAATAATGAAAAATCACCTGCCAGCAATCAAGTCTCTAGCAGACCTCCCATTCTGTTGTGGAATGCCAAAAGGGGAACATCAAATTCATATTGTATGGTAGTAGTAGGGATATGGTAACTGATGCGGATATGTTGCTAATGCCAAAGTATTTTGTTGTCTTCACAGTCGAAAATTCTGTCATTAAGATTGTTCAGCCAATCCAGTAACATCATGTCAAGGCGACAAGCTGACGATTTGCATTTTACGAAACATAGTGCACCACAAATTGAGGCATTATAATCCTCCACCAAAACAATAGAGTTTTACTCTGGGATGGAATCCCTTGACAGGTTCAGTCGACTAGACAACCAATTGCAGTGAGATTACACTGTCTTTTGATTATTACAGATTCAAAGTCCAATCAACTATTACTTTTCCCCATTGTCACCACCATGGTTGCAGGCCAAATGTGCGATGTTCCAGGGATGGAGATTGATAAACAGCAGAATGAGATATCTACATTACCTATGGAAGACAGTAGTTATTGTCATAAACCACTTTTTGGTTTTGGCTTGATGTATGTTATCTCTTCATACATGATTGAATGTACAGCCTATATGCTTCAATTATCTTCTGACCCAAAAAATAGATGATGCTTTTTAAATAATACTATTGACTAGATATATGCAATTATGTAATGAATAGCTAGAACACTGCGAATTGTTATTGGGAATGTTGTATAAGTCAATCGCTTGTATTTGTAGAAGAACTTGGTATATTGTTACATATTATAATCGCAGTGCGAAATGTGCAGCTCAACATTGACATATGGCATCGTTGACAATACTTTGTGATCAGGATGACATAAGTTGATATTATCATAAGATCAAGATAAGTGGAAACTAAATCTTAATCAAAAATATTAAAAATTGGCAATGATTATTTTAATGTGAGTTGTCAACTTGACAACGACAATTGCAAATACTTTGAATAGAATGTTTGACTGGTGATGGTGGCAGTATCAGGTCGTGTTTCAGTGATGCTTGGAAGGTTTGAACTGTATTCACTGTAGCACACTGCCCCCCAATGCAAATTACTTTTTGATGATGGATCTGGTAGTTTGTACTTGTGAACATGTCTAATACACTTGGCAAGCTCCATTATCTACCTCACACTGGCCGGTCCAATCCCAATCGGAGGTGCAATGTTGCCAAACCAAGCATTATTTGGCATAGCTCATTCACAATCAAACAGATATGACAAGAATATGAATGCAACTCATCTAATCAAGAACGAGTTTCTGGCATACAAATTCAAACTCCCACACAGTTTTCCTTTATTTCGGTCTCCCTGCAGCGATTGAACTCAGAGTCATCTTGCCTTTCTTCCCTGCTCGTGTGCTGCCTCATCCTTGTCTCATCCAGTTTGGGTACTGTTAGGTTCCCCCCCTGAGTATCACAAGTTATCAGGTGGTTACATAATAAGCCATCATCAAAATCAGCTCTGATCATCCTTTATTGATCGACCACTCTTGAAGGCAATATGGTACTTGTCTCTGAAGCCAACATCAGAAACTGACTTCTCTGATATCAATGTCAAGCCATCCACTTGGCTCTGCGATTGTGGGATAACATCTTTCAACCACCAGGCTTGCCTCAAGTACCCTTACACTCTGCCTGGCCACTATTCTCGGCGACTGCCTGCAACTCCTGGCTCTCTGTCCCATGTGAACACCATATATGCAGCCGAGTACCATTCATGCAGTCTCTCCTCTCTATCCATATGAAGTTGTCCACTTGGTATTTTGATTGTGCATTGACCTCTTCCAAACCTGATTTCACATCAATTGATTGCACCAATGACTTGCACCAATTAATCCTTTTCTGTGTTGCCCACACATCAAACAACCCGCTTTGGAATCCATCTCTCGCCCAATTTCTTAAGCTTGGCAGTCTGTATCAACCAGCTCCTCTGATAGTCACTTATACAATTTGTGTCACTCAGCAGTCTTAAACCCACTCCGTATCCTGCTCATCCATTACTTTTTAAACTTGCTTCAACCCCACTTTTCATTGAGCCGTTCCATATCTCTCCAATCCTACCATGGATCCTGATCAATTTCCTCTAGCCCACTGGTGGGCGAACTTGTCATATCTCACCAAGCCCATTTGTGATCCTTTGTTTCTCTCCAACTCCATTTTATCTCCCTCTTTGTATTTGTGCAAATGTGAACATACTATAGAGAGATATCAATAGCAACTGAAATTTCGAATATTTATATCCCTATACTTGTGCTCCATAAGAGGCCTCAAGTACACACAAGTGCATCAAGATATTCAGAATGATTTACCATTGCTGCCAAAGGCTCCAAAACCTTATACATGAATTTTAGGAGGCTACAGAACCTCATACTGGCGCTTGCACACGCTGGAAATCCTTTCACCTATGCTCCCCGAGACTCCAGAACGTTACACAGGTGCTCATGGAGGCTTCCAGACGCTCCTGAAAGATTCTGGTGTGCACTCCCATGCTCCAGGGGTCTTCAAAACCTGGCACTTACTGCCAAATTGAGGGAATTGCTTTTACCATCCCCTGAGACTCCGGGAGCTTCTGGGAGCAAGAATTGCATGTTGTTGATATTGTGTGTTGATCAAACAGTACTCATACATGTGACAATTATTTCCTCATATCTATTACCACTTATGCACGATGTGGGTGATTGAATTGTTGAATTGAGAATGTTCACCAAAATTGATTTGATATTTGAATACAACTTCATTCAAATCAAACCTGGTAATAAATGTACAACAGGGTGATAAATAAGATGTAGACATTGTGAAATGCTAGTTAGGACATTCAGATTGTGCAGCATGACAGCTACATTCCAAGATATGATTAATGACATGTTGCAAAATCCAATTAATTATGGGGTAGTGGTATATATACCAAACATCCTCATCTAACTATAATACCAAAATATGTAAGTACAATTGACTTCAGAAGTCTTTTGTCACTTACTTAAAGGATGCTTGACTATAGTGCAAAATAAGTGTGAATTGTATCAGAAGAAATATATATTCCAAGTATATATAATATTTGCAGAATAAGTTGATATCACCACGAAAAAGATTGACAGCATGTACAAATAGTCATTGCAGGGGACTATGTATGATATCCAGTGTTTCCTTGGGTTCACCAACTTCAATTGACATTTCTTGGAAAGACTTTCCAACTATTGCCACCCTTAAATCGAGTAAACCAAGATAACCAATGCAATATTAGATTGGGGGGGAAAATCAGTAAAATGAGATAGTATTCTATAAGTTCCAGAAGTATATTTCCAACGCACCCAAATCATGGCAATTTCAGCCTGGTAGGCCCATAGTAATTGAAACTGATACATGCAATGGTGTACTCAACACAGTTCGCTCCAAAGTTAGTGATAATTATCTATGTCTCAGTGCATGCCACTCTCAAGAGATGGATAATGCTGAGATCAAATACCCAATTGAGGAAAAGGAAATGCTGCCAAATATCTCTGCATTCAAAGAATAGAGATTTTATCTTGAGGGGGGTGCAAATCCAATCACTGTGTACTCTGATCAGAAGAATCTTGAATCCTTTCCAACTAGGAAGTTGTGGAATCAGAGATATGCCCATTGTGCTTGTGAATTGGGAGGATGTGATTTTAAAATATTCTGCCAACAAGGCAGTACAAACGGAAATCCGGATGCAGTATCTCGGAGGTCGCAATACGGCTAGTGTTGGCAACGAAGCGGATTTATCCGAGTTGAATTGACCCAAGCCTAGGTTCGCAGAGGGTTCGATTCGAACGAACCGTAACAACCGATCGTTCCGTTTGATTCACCACCAATCAAACCTTGCTTCCTGGTGGTTTGTAAGCGGGTTGTAAGGGATCCGGGGTGAAGTTCGTGGAGCAAGCTTGGTCTCGTTCAAGCTCATACAAGCTTTCTCATGTACATACAGGAGTCTATTTGCTTTATTGTCGCCATCAACTCACAGTCAAAGTTATACAGGGAATGCGATGCGATGCAACACAGCGACGCGATCGGTTGCATGATACAAGCTCATAGCAGCTTTCTCATACTCATACAAGAGTCTATGTGCTTTATCATCGCCATCAACTCGTATACTACAAATGCGATTCGACGTCGCGACGCGATCGGTTGTATCATACAAGCTCATTCAAGCTTTCTGATATTCAAACAAGAATCTATGTTCTTTTATAGTAGCCATCAACTCGCAGTAGTCAATTGATTATTTACTGGCACGCACTTCATTCACAAATTTATTGGTAACTATACTAAGGAAGATCTTGGATGCACTTGGAAAAGCACTTGGACGCGATTGAGCCGGGCTTGTACTCGGCTACCTGGAGATGGTTGAGCTGGGTTGGCTCTCGGCTGACTGGCTCTCAACTGGCTGGACGCGATCGAGCCGGGGCTGGCTGGAGACAGTTGAGCTGGGCTGGCTCTGGGCTGGCTGGAGATGATCGAGCTGGGCTGGCTCTCGGCTGGCTGGAGATGATTGAGCTTCGCTGGCTCTCGGCTGGCTCACGGCTGGATGGAGATGATCGAGTTGGACTGAATCTTCGCTGGCTCTCGGCTAGCTGGAGATGATCGAGCTGGACTGGATCTCAGCTGGCTGGACGCGATCGAGCCGGGGCTGGCTGGAGACGGTCGGGCTGGGCTGGCTGGAGACGGTCGAGCTGGGCGGGCTCTTGGCTGGCTGGACGCGATCGAGCCGGGGCTGGCTGGAGACGGTCGAGCTGGGCTGGCTGGGGACGGTCGAGCTGGGCTGGGTCTCGACTGGCCGGACGCGATTCAGCTGGGGCTGGCAGGTGACGGTCGAGCTGGGCTGGCTCTCGGCTGACTAGAAGCACTGGCTGCTTACTCCTGGAGAGTGTTCCCGACAGGCCCGGCCGGCCCGCAGTCAGGCCCGTGGCCCGCAGGCCAGGCCAGATGAGGCCTCTGGATGTTGGAAACAGCATAGGGCAGGCCGACAATTTGAAAGCTGGCAGTAAAACTGTGGGTGACTGGGTGAACTGTGGCCTTGTAGTGCTAGCATATGACCGGATAAGTGAGTCAATCACTTTGCTGGACTTCGACATAACCAAATTGATTGGTCGAGGGGCCCAGCTCATATTACCACCAAACGAATGCTTCTGCACCGTAGCGGTAATCTTACCTTGGAACGAGAGGGTATGATTGCTGGTGCACATACTGAATTCAATGAAACGGAGTGTATTTGAATGCATTGCATCCGGAATCGATGGCAAAGGAGATGTAGACCCACGAGAAAGTACTACTAGATATATATATTTGGAGTTTTACCCCCGGTCTACAGTTACCTGTAGTCCAACTGCGGGCTTTTGGTCCCATGGTTTACACAGGCGCCCGCTGTTTCCACCTGCTGAAAGCCTGCCAGGCGTGGGCCGCACACATCGCCCGGCTTGCCAGGCCAGTGATGTGTGGCTTACCCCTGAAACTGGCCCGCCTGGCCCATCAGGATCACTGCTCCTGGACGAGCAAATTAACACTCGTAAATGCAAGTAAAAGCGTTTTGAGCGATTACGATACTTAGTGTAAGATTCACGAACCAGTTCACATGAACCCAAAAATTTGGCAATAGTTCGTAGCACACCTCGAACCAAATTGGTTTGAATGAACCACGGTTTGATTCAGGCCAGAATTGACGAACCCTAACAATCTGATTCGAACAAATCACATTGTCAATTCTCACAAACTCAAGCAGTTTGTTGCCAACACTAAATACTGCCCTAAAATAGGGGTATATATTTTCGAAGACAACCGATATCAGACAATCTACCGCATTCTGAGATCTGATCCATTGGAAACTTGTCAAGGGGAATCATTGCAAGTGATGGTGAATTGTGATGAAGTTACAAATGAACTGATTGCTATATCTTCTGCAAAAATCATGAGAATTCCAATAGTCAAGTTCATTATGTAGCTGTTAGAACCAGTGATCTATGCTGCTTAAAATGATGCTGCATGGCAAGCAGAGTATATTCAAGAAATGGAAAGCAATTCAAGTCCAGACATCCCATTGAACCAGATACATTAACTATGCAGGCCAGATGGGGATATAAGACAATCTTCAATTGTGAAAACAGTTAATGGCAGTGTAGCACATTTGATATGAGACAAGACATACTGTCCAAGTGAAAACAATCAAATTCATCATGTGTAACATCATTGGCCCTGAAATGGACAATTGTATTCAGAACTATATCAGCTCATGTCTAGAATGGCAAACCAACCAAATAGTTCACCTTGCTGGCTGTGATTTTCTGCAATCACAAGTATTATCATTCGACCCACACGATTCACTTTCCATAGACATCATTATTGAAAAACATATATCAGACCGATGCATATTGGTAAGAATAATTGTCCACTGCTGCATGCAAATGGCTCTCTTCCTTCGGTTAAAACACACTTTAATGAGGGCTACTGACTGGATTGAAATCTTTGTAAAAGGTAATTGTGGATTGGATAGACCACGATTGAACATGGGGCTAGATCGGGGCTGTCCGTTTGTGTCTGCATTTTGGACAATATCGGTAGAAGTGCTTCATTTCAGGTTAAAACTATCCTCACCATTCAACCCTCAAATCGATGGACCAATGTAGTGAGTCCATTCAATACATGAATATGAGCAGGGGAATCGTTGCAACTGCATGCCGAATAATGGGTCCAAGAACTTTACAATATACATATAATCGTATAGTGGTATTGCCAATAAAGCGGTTTGATCTGAGTGGAATTGAATCAAGGCCAGAATGTTAAAGAGATTGATTTGAACAAACCTTAGACAGCAACGGTTTGATTTGCTAGTCCATGAATCTAATGATGCTCCTGGGCAATTCACTTATAATTTGTGACGGATCTGCTGTTCAGTTCATGGACCTTGCAGCAACCCAATCAGTCACATCATATAATCCCTTACCAGCTTTTGCACACTTATGAAATAGTCTATGTTGCCATAAGGTTGTAGTAAAAGTATAATACAAATGCATGATGGGGTGATACAATTGGTTATATCATACAAGCTTGTAAAAGCTCATATAAGTTTTTTCGTGCTTGTACTGTAGGCTGTGTCTTTTTATAGTTGCAATCGACTTGTAGTAGTGAATTGATTATTTACTGTCACATATTTGATTCACAAAAGTATTGATAACTATATAGGCAACAATCCGATAGATCTTTAATGAACTTGGAACAACATTTGGGCACGATCATGCAAAGCTGGTACCTGGCTCACAGGAGATGATTGAGTCGGGCAGGCTCATGGCTGGCTGCGAATAATTGAACTGGGCTGGCTCTCAGCTGGCTCTCAGCGGACTCTTAGCTAGCTGGGAATGATTGAGCGGGACTGGCACATGCCTGGCTCTATGCTTGCTGGAAATGATTGAACTGGTCTGGCTCAAGGCCTGCTGGAAATGATCAAGCTCGGCTGGCTATAAGCAGGATGGAGATGACGGATCTAGGTTGGCTTGCAGCTGGCTCTCAGCTAGCTGTGGATGATTGAACTGGGCTGTAATACCGGGAGCTTCGCTCTATGTTTACCCACTCAAAGTTGTATCCGTACTTAATTCGGGACTGCTTCAAAGGTTGATTAGGAGCTTCACTCGGGATGTGGAAGTCACCAAAACCTTCTGAACGAAAAGAATAGGCTCTCTGCAATGGCTATATTGTTAAGCCTTGTTCGCCTCACTGATTGCGTTGATGCCTTTCTACCCTCGAAGAACCCAAGGTCTTTATACCTTTGTTTTCACTTTCTAACAAATACTTCTATCTATGCTTTTCTCTACAGCGCCAGCACCATATCCACCTTCCAACCAATGCCCGCTCATTGCAACAACCGCGGTCCTCCATCTCTCGATTGTCTATCGTCTTTATCATCATTTGATTATGATCAGACCATTGGTATCCTTCAGGACATCAAGCTTGCGGCCTTGTGCCTCCAGACCAGTGGTATCCTTAGGATCTGATGACCTCCAAACAAATTGGCTTCTTTCGAGCAACAGCAGCTTTGCTGTTCAGAGTAGGCACGCGTTCTTAGGCCTCCGGCAGTTGTTGGCTTTTGGCTGGCGCCATTCTGATGATTACCGGCTTTCCGCTTCTCGTGGGTGAGCATCAGCTTCCTGGCCGATGCAATTGAGCTGTGTGTGGGCTGTCCGTGTGTTATCGGCGATTCGGAGTAGAAGAGACTGTGACCATTAAATACCTGTGGTTGCTTATGATTGGTGTCGGTGTTCGTTTGCTGCCCATCAGAATCGATTGAGTGTGCCATCCGAGACGGGTGATGGCCGATGACGTCTAATTAGGGAAATTCTGGGTGATCGTACTTGACCCCATTGCTAAATTGCTTGGTTTAACATGCGCTGGCTCTGGGCTAGGTGGCGATGATTGAACAGGGCTGGGTCTTGCCTAACTGGAGATAGTTGAGTGGCATTGGGTTTTGGCTGGCTCTTGGATACCTGGAGATGATCGAGCTGGGCTGGCTCACCACTGGCAGGAGATCATCTTACTGGGCTGGATCATGGCTGGCTTCCAGCTCGATGGAGATGATAAGGCTGGGCTGTCTCTTGGCCTGCTGCCTATGATCGAAATTGCAAGGCTTCTGGCTGGCTCTGAGCTTACAAGTCAAAACTCATACATGATTGTAATAGCTTCTATGAATGATAACCAGATTTACCATCACATTTACAAACCAGTATGCATGAAGCCCAAAATATGACAATAGTTCATCACAAACCTTGAACCAAATCGTTTCACATCAATCTCAATGTGATCCTTGCAACAATTAAAAAACCCTAACCAAGATTCAATTGGTTTGAACCAAACTGGTTTGTCAATTCCCACAAACCACAGCATTTGGTTGCCACTACTACATATATTAACTCTCTCACCAATGCCATAAAACTATTACAATTCTTTTTGAAATTCAGACCTGATTCTCAACAAATTAGTCTATCAAAACAGAAACAATCAATCCTGCATCCTGGAAGTATGTTTATCGGATGACCAGCATGCATGCACTCTGCCATTAGAGCTTAGAACCCACATGAGTAACAATGCCAAAGATTTCAGATTGGTATACTATAGTACTGCCAAAGTATTCAGTGGGTGATCTATTCATGTCAAATGTGAGGAACCTCAAAACCTGACGGCTATTGAAACCATTTGATGTGAAGCTAAATAGATCTTTCAATGTCATAAAGATATTCTCTTCTATAGCCATCAAGCCTAAGTTAGCATGTCAACAGCATATATACAATGTGTTCCATCTTACTCAGATTAATCATTCACTGAAGAAACATATATCGTTGATACACAAGGTCATGTGGAAAGGATTGCCTGATGGAATGCACTGGACTGAAGAACTGTATGAGAACATCAATTACCCAAGCCTATTGAAGGAGTATTATATGCAGAATCCTCAGGCTGTGCTGGTCAACAGGAATAATGGAACAGGTGGAACTAGTATCTGTTCCACACACAGGGTTCTTAATGGCATGTATCATACCTGATGCAACATGAGGATTGAAGGTTACAAAGAATCATGGGGTAGCAAATTGAGAGATACAAAGATAGATTTACTTTTGGGTACAAGAGGTAATATTTGTCTAGATGAAGAGATTGATAGATAGGGTGTTAAGGGAAAATGGGTTGAATATTTCCTAGATCATTATATCAAAAAGAATGCAGACAATACCAGTCACCAAATTCACTGATCTGGCTGGCTGCTATGTCCCAATGTCATTCAAGCCAAGTAGTTGGTCCACTGCACTTCAATATTTTAATTGGATAGAAAGAAGCTGATTTTTCAAAGTGAGACGGTCTATATGGACCAACTAACATAGAGAATTGCAAACACAATTCACTTGGGCACACAGGATTGTATTTCACCAAAAGCCAAGCCTTAAATAGCTTGTTCAGGCACAAACTCTCTCAGGGAGGGGATGTTTTTATATCTAGTATATAATATTTGCATAGAAAGATTGTGTTGATTAATGTTATTCAATATTCTGCACCCATGAAAGCTGAAAAATATGATTGATATTGGTGAGAATTGGCCATGGTGCAGTATTAGCGTAAAGATGTAATCAAATATGGAGGAAGCATTCATAAATACATCAGAAACCGTGCTAAACAATGTGAAATGACCTATTTCATCTCATGTTTGACTTGAGTGGAGTTCCAATGGCCATTTCCACACCCAAGCACAGTTGTAAACTAATTCTTATTAAACTAAAATCTGGCCTCCAATACTTACTAGTCTCCAATATTTATTTCCTTTTCATCGCACCAATCAATATGCATGATCAGCCTGGGTGAAACAAACCTTCCCAGACTAAAGTATGATTACAGTTCAACTGGAAAGGAAAGAAAAAGAGATGGAACAAGAGGAGCGAGTGGAGCTCGAAGAGCAGGAAGAACAGAAAGAACCGGAGGAACTGGAGGACAAAAAATATCTAGAAGAGTAGATCAAGCATTTGAAAGCCATTGAGAGAGTGAACAGTGTGCTTGGCGAGATGAATCATTTGAATATACCAATATCTCAGACAGAGTTTATTTGCCAAATTTCTATTGTGGTCAGCACCGTAGAAAGTGGGTCAGTGGGAGGCATAGAGCAGCCAATGGATTGTGAATAATTGATATACCCCAGCCATCTTGTACTATCTTGTACTTGGTTGGATGAATTGATTGAGCATACCCAAAAGTTAAACAGGTTTGATCTGCAAAGGTGCAATGGGGGTCAACACTGGAGGAACAGCTGGAGGTGCCAGATCAGCAGGGGGATGAGGTGCAGAGCAGCCATTTGAGGATGAATGATAGATATTTACCAGCATGCTTGCACCATCTTGAGGTACTCGGTGGGATGAATCAATTGAGCATACCCCCAAGTCAATCACAGATCATCTTGAGGAGATCGACAGTGGCCAGTACTGGAGCACGAGCAGCCGCTGGTGAGCCACAAAGACATTCATTGCACTCGACCACACACATTGTTTGAACATATCCATGTGTCATTTCGAGTGGATATGAAAATGTTTAAAGGGGGTCATTACTGCTGAAGGCGGAGGATGAGAGGGAGTAGAATAGGTGGTTAAAAACTAATATTGATCGTATCCCAGTGTACTTTCATCGTCATCATGTACTCACAAGACGAACGGATTGCGCATATCCACAAGTACAACGCACTTGATCTGCAATACCATGAAGGACGTCAGTGATGGAGAAGTAGGAGCACAATGATGAAGTGAGCAGAGCAGTCCGTCCAGAGCCAATAATGGATCTACCCAAGTGAGCTCACACTGGAATAATGTACTAGACAAAAAAATTTGATCAACAGTATCCTTAAGTGAATTAGACAGGAGATGTAAATGTTCAATGGGGGTCGGCAATGAAAGTGACGCAGGTAGAGAAGGAGAAAGAGGAAGAGAAGAGCTGTGAGTGAAGAGCCAATAATGGACATACCCCAGTGTGCTTCCACCATCATGAGGTACTCAACGAGACAAATCCATTGAGCATATCAACGTGTCAATTGCAGTGGATCTGGAACAATACAATGGGGGTCAGTACTGGAAGAAGAGGAGCAGAAAGAGGATGAGGAGGAAGAGGAAGAGGAGGAGGGGTAGCACAGCCGATTGAAAGCCAATGATAGACATACCGCAGCATGCTTGCACAGTGTTGATATACTTGACAAGACGAAACGATTCAGCATACCCACAATTCAATTGGGGTTGATCTGGAACAGTTTGAAGGTGTTCAGCACTGAAGGAGGAGAAGGAGTAGAACAGCCAATCACAAGACACTAATGGATATACCCCAGCATATTGATGAGGTTGATGAGACGAATCAATTGAACCTATCTGAAACTCAATTGGAGTCAACTTGCAAACGTTCACATGGTGTCAGTTCCAGAAGAAGAGGGAATACAGCAGAGCAGCCCAATGTGAACCAATAATGGACATACCCAAGTGTGCTTGCACCATTTTTGTAAACTCAACAGGATGAATTGACTGAGTGTATATGCATGTCAATCGGAGTCAATCTGCACAATTTTGAAGAACATCAGCACTCACAGAGAAGTAGATGTACAACAGACAATCGAGGGCCAACAACAGATATACCTGAGCATGCAAGCACTGTACTTATCAGATTTTGATGTACTTGATATTTCCAATGTTTGATGGAGGTAAGAACTAGAGAATGAGAATGGTGAATTCCTGAGCATGTATGCACTGTACTTACAGGATTTTGATGTAATTGATATTTCCGATGTTTGATGGAGGTAAGAACAGGAGAATGTAAATGGTGATAAGATTTGGTGCAACCAGTGAAGCACTGGTTGTGATGGTAGTGTTCATAGTGATGGTGCCAATGGAGTTAATGAAGTATGGTGCAAGTGACACCAGGCTGCATGGGTAGATATTGTGGTCAGGGAAATGTAGATGTCAATAGCAATGATAATACTGACAACTATGTAAATACAGGGTGGGGTAAATATTACAACGCTTCAGGGGTGTAAATGGTTGTCAGAGTGATGGTGATGGTGATGGTGATGATAATGGTGATGGTGATGGTGATGGTGATGGTGATGGTGATTGTGACTGGAGTACAAATAAAGGGATTCACAGTTAGTGAAAACCTTTCCTGAGTCCATGATTGGCAGCGACAAATTGTACACATGCTGGTATAAAAACATTCCCAATCAAGATATCCATTTGATAATGGCAATATTTTTAAACAGTGTCAAATTAGCAATTTGAGTAAATACAGTATCAACTGATTTCAGAATTATTGGAAACTTGGCAGAAACCTTGGAAATATTATTAACCACAAAGTATTTGTGCGGATATGCAGATATCATTTGCCCAAACATCAGTGATGCCCTGCTCTATCCTTCATGCTGCTGTGACAAAAATCACCCGTAAAGTGACTACCAATTGCACAGATGATTTAGCTGTGGTGAATACCATGATTGACCCTGTCAAATTGGTCAAGATTGCCATATGACTGAAATGTACTGGCACTCAGTTGGCAAGGAGTGTAATATTGATATCCAATACTATTTCAATATGTCTTCCAGGTGAGACAGATACTATTGATCCTCTTCATTGTGATTTTTCTGTTTTGCATTGTGTTTTTGTTGATTGGGTTGGATTTTATATCACATTCCTCTATGTTCACCACATTCTGCACCTTCTGCTGTCTGATGGTTTGAAAGCCCTCTTTATTCTATTGTTTCTTTATATTGCCAATGCTGCTGACTTTATCTCATCTGTTGGCTTGCTGGTTTCAGTTGGTTGTTATGGTAGTCTCTTGTGGGCCCCTGTTGTCAGTCTTTTAGCCAACTTGGTTTCAACTGTGTCTCCAATATTCGTGTTTGGGCCCCTTAGGAGTCATTTTCAGTGTCATTCACATTCACACATCTTGCACTGCTATCAGCATTAATGTTGCCCATACCTCAAGCTGAATTATTGTTGGTTATGTTGTTGGAATTGTTGCCATTACAGTTGTTGCTGTTGAAAGGACCCAGGTCTCTAATTGCAGTGGTTTTACTTTACCATGCACTATGTCTGGGTCATACCTAGTGTTATGTAGTCCCTCACTTGCAATGTCCATTACCGAGGCCACTTCCACTTGCTCCTCTACTGGGGACTTCTGTTCTTTATTTTCCTCAATTTTCATATCAGTAATCTCCAAGGCCTTCTGCATATCCCTTGCAATCTGCAGATTTCCCTTGCTGCTATCCAGTTTATATCCGTTACTTTTTTTTTCCCCCTGTTTCTGCTGCTCTGCCTGCCCTTCTGCTTCATATTGATCAGTATTTGTTTGGGCATAGAAATTCTGAACATCTGGTTACCCAATACTTCTACTATTTCGCTCATCATAGTGTCATTTTCCTACTGTTCTCTTCTCCACTGATATTCAGCCTGTTTATTAAGTTTGTAGGCGATGCCTCCCTTGGAGATGAGGTTGCCATCCCGGTCAGTATAAAATTTGTTCCAACCAATTTCGGACTTAGAAAGATTTCTTCCAAAGTGTTAACCCCTCAAGCCTTATATCACCTGCTGTATCATTTGTTTGCACCATTGTCACTATCACCATCTCCATCACCCAGACAACTATGTACACCCCGAAAACATTATATTACTTTCTCCACTATTTATTTGCATCAGAGTTACCACCACCTTTGCCATCACCCTGACAATTATTCTTACAGGTGAAACCCCAATACCCTGGCACCACCATTTATTTAAATCAGTGTAACCATTACCATTACCATTGCCATGAACCTGACAACCATTTACACTGCTGAATCTGATATACACTTGTTCCAAACCTTTAATTCCTCTAGTGGCTCTATCACCATTAACATTGCAACCGTCCTTAACCTCCTCCTTAGCAGACCCCATTCAAACATTGGCAAATTAATTTGGAGTTACCAATGGGTATACTCAATCAATTCATCTCACTGAGTGCATCATGACACTGCATGCATGGTATGGTACTTCAATTAGTGACTTATGACTGGCAGATCTTCTCTGTCTTGACCTGCAGTGCTGATGTTCTTTGAACTTTTGCAGATCAATTCCTCTTCTATAATAGCTAGCATAATGCATTTACAGCAGTGACATACACAATTACTGGGGATGTGTCTGATTCACCTCACAGCAGCTGGCACTCAACTTGGTGAGTGGAGTGAAGCTAGGCAATGCACTACTCCGAATGGTGAATCCACATTCTACCTGACGATGCTGACAATGACTCTGCTCCAAATGGGGTAGCCATTCTTGACCGAACGAAACTAGACAATACATGGATGTGATTAGAGAAGCTAGATAATGAACAATTCTGAATTGCCATCCTGCTGTCAACTGATCGAGGCAAGGCAACGCACCAGTTCGAACAATCAAGCTAGGGAGCAAACTGCTTTCAACAACCAATCTGCAGAATGCATTACTTCAAACAGTGAAGCTTCTCAGTTTCAAAGCTAGAAAATATACCACTGTGACACCGCACAGCTGTTCTCAATCGAACAAAGCTTATTTGCTTAGAGGTCACGTGAAACACTGGGTACAAACGGTCTGAATGTAGAAGCCACAGGGCGGATGTCATAAAGAATACCATACATCAGGGAATACTCAAATACCAGTCAAGTCAATGCAAGGATCAGGAGATGGAGACCTGGGGAAGATGCCAAAGAAAAGGCATGAGTGGGAAGTTGAACTGTAGAGAGAAGTATGGATGGAGAAATCTTGTTAGAGTGATAATGAAGGTATAAAGACCTTGGGTGTGTTCAATAGTAGAAAGGCATCATTCATCTCAGTGTAGAGAATAGGCCTTTACAATGTAGGAATTGGAAAGCCTATTCTTTTTGTTCACAAACTTTTTGTGATTTTCCACATTATTAGTAACACTCATCCCCTACCATCAAAACAGTCCTGAAGTGAATGACAACTCTTTGTCAACGATTAATCCTGGGGTAACGCATATATTGTGAAATTATATTTTACGCAATAATCTCTTCTGCAGAAGGAATTCTTTTCAACCCAATTTGATTCACTTCAAGCGGTTATAATACTGTCTGTCGACATTTTTCTTTTATTATTGGAGCAAGTACCCTCTTTGATGTGGTACCAGTTTCTATGTTCTTGGTTCCAAAAATCACCTTAATCGTCGTACACCACCTAATATCCACACTATGATACATTCAAGCAGCTACAGCAGGAAGATATAGTTCGGTACCTAATTTACATATTGAACAGACACTGTCTGCTGCAGCAGTCATGGCTGGGAGCGAAGCAGAATTAGATGCCAAATGAAGGAAGCCTAGATGTTGGTAAGAAGATAAAATAAATTGATTCCATCTAGCAATAAATATTGGCAGGTGTTGGAATACCAACCCATTGCCAGGAACGATATTCCTCACAGGGTTATTCAACATGTGGATAGAAACAATGGGGAGTTGGGATAAATAGACAACTTGATTCACAAAGCGAGAGGGAAGAATTTCTAAGTATAAATGGGCATCCCAGCATTGGCCTAACATCATACTGAGTTCTTCAACAGGCACAATGTAATATATGGGGACATTTGCCAGGTAGTAGAAAAGATAGAAAGGGCTCAATTTGTGAAGCATTCCGAAATGATGATCCAACCCGAAGTATTTGAAGTTTACATTCAAATGGGCTCGGTTGCGATGTAAACAAAACGCGCCGAAGGTTAGAAAGAGCTTCAATTAGTTCTCACAGAGCAAATCCATTGTACTGTCAAGCCCTGGAATACCCTATCACCTGTGCTCAATAATAGTGAACAATCCAAAGAATACCTTTCCTCACAGGTATACTTTGAATCTCAAGAACTCAAGAGCATCGAGTAAACAGCCAGAGAAGATGCGAACACAAAGTAAGGGTTATATGCAATGGCTCACACAGAGGCAAGGAAGGTCCAACATACACTGAATGAGGTACAGATGAATGCAGATAGTGCAGAGAGGGAAAGGATGATGGCAGAGAAAATAATGAATCAGGTCTTTGAGAGGAAATTCAAAGAATTCACTAGAGACTTGCAGATGAAGCTCTGCCCTTTACCTGAACCCATACCCAGACAAACTAAACAACACCTCTCACCTGAATCTAGAACAGGTACAAGACGCTCCGAAGGTAGGATTGCAAGCTTTGAGACAAGATAAACATTCCTATATGGGTTCTCATGTATATTGGGCGCAATATACCAATGATGTGGAATCAGTTGGCAATTTCACATGGTATTCCAATTGTGACTCGAACGGAATCCAATATAGTCATAAAATGACATCGAGGCAGAGTAGCAGAAGCAGGTTCGCAGTATACCTGCCCCGATACTCCACAGTATAAATTTCATTATACAAAAGAAAACTTCAAAATTGACCCAATGGAGAACTCTTGTCAAGGGGTGGGTATCGAGGGTTCAGGGCTCGAGGTTTCAAGGGTTAAATACATTGAAAGCAGGACGGCTAACAAGTCCGAGGGTAGCCTGGAGCTATGCCGGGGAGGACTGTATACAAGAGACTCCACCCAGAATCACCAAGTGTGAAAGAATTGAAAGCCAAAGCTAATTGTTTGTTTTATATATAAGAGTACAAGTGAAGAAAGAAACAGATCCTTGGGCCAACGACTGGTTTATATTCAGGAATTCACTCGTTCCATAATACCTCCAAACACTTTCTTTCTTTGCAAATTGCTTATGTATGATTCCGTCGTTTCGCATTCAAAACCTGATATTATGCTTTGGACTTCATTTGAAACCTGATGTTATTCTCGTCGTGCTTTGGCCTCCATTCGGAACCTGATGCTATTCTCACTGTCCTTTAGCACATATTCACAACCTAATTTCATTCTGGTTGTGCTGTATCTCCTATACGAATCACCAATCATCACTCCACCATCGATGGTCACACAGCACAACTTTGACAGTAGCTCACCCTCTCCAATGCAGAGTACCTACGAGGTGCATGAACTGGGCTTGCCAGATTGTTTAGTGTGAAAATTGTGGATAGCCTTGAGTCCATCCGAATTGGTCACAGGGTCCCAGCTGCACTCGTCGTAGCCCCTGACATTTACCGAATTCCGCAGCTGCCTCTGCAACTTCCTGGAATCAGGTATCCTCTCAACTTCGTACTCCTCTTCTCAGTCCACTAGCACCGGTGGTGGTTGCACCTGCGTTTGATTTGGGAGAGAATCCATAGCTACCTTGCCTAATCATGATATCTGTTGAATATCATGAATGCGTAGTTGACTTGGTAGCCTAACTCTACAGGCCCATGGACTGACAACCTCCATAATTTCCTATGGTCAAATTGATTTCCAGTCCAGATTCTTACTGGGGCAGGCCGTCAATATAATTTGTGCATCCAGCCATACCTTATCGCTGAGTTCCACTGGTATTGCAATCCTTCGAGATATGTTGGCCTGTTTAGACTGTACAGTCTGGGATCTGTTCATTTCTGCTCTGAGTTTGCTTATCAGTTGCTCCATCTGTTTGGCTATCTGCTGGGCCTTCACCTTGCGAATATTGTTAGGGTCTTGTATTCAATGTTCGCCAAGGTCATTTACAGATCGATGCCAGATGTGCCAAAGAATGCGAAGTAATTGGTCTTCCCTGAGGTATGATTGCCAGCTGAGAACCCTGCCAATGGTTGCCACTAGACCCAATCGTCCTGTTGATAATTGAGATGGTTGCAGAAGTAGTGTTCCATAGCCACGTTGACTCATGCAGTGTCGCTGTCGGTTTGAGGATGACATGCAGTTGAGAGTATTCATGCGATTCTGAATCTTTCACAGACATGTTTTGTGAATTCTGAAGCAAATTGCGACCCTGAATGGAACATTAACGTTTCGGGCAGTCTGTGCAGTGTAAATACTTTTTAATGTACATTTCTCCCACCTTCTATCAATCTACTTTGTCGGTACAGGGTACAAAATATTGTATCATTATTAGGCAATCGACTACTACCCATACTGGTTTGAAACCTTCGCTTTCTGGCAGTCCGACTATGAAGTCTGTACTCAACTGCTTCTATAGTTGCACCGGTAATGCTAACGGTCAAAACAAGCCATCAATGATTCCATGGGTTTCCTTGCTCTATCGGCAGGTGTGTCAGTTTCATAAATAGCTGTCCATGCCCTGATTCATCTGGTTCCAGGAATTGCTTCAGCTCAGCTGAGCGAAATTGTTTGCTCGTCCTGGGTGCCCCATGAGTTGAGAATCATGGCATTTCTGAATTGACTGCAGCTTGTCCTTGTCGGTTGGTAGAATTTGTACTTCAGTCATTTCCACTGACCGATTCATATGTGTACATAACTCTTCGCAACTGTCCTACGGAGAATGCTGACACATCTTTATTATGCGTTCGAAAACTCTTCAGAGCTTACGATGTCGTTATCACAGATTACTGTATCCGCAAGTACCATGATAAACCGTTTAAGTACCCACTTGTGAATGTATTCCCTTTTTAGCACTATTTGCACGGGATTTTCTGCCCCCCAGTTCAGTGGAATGTCTCCTGGTTTTGTTGTAAGCGTATCAGGTTATTGACCTTGCTTTCCTGGCTGGTGAACTATCTTGAATTAACACCTGCACAGAAATTCCCACCATCCGGTGTGCCTTCGATTTCACAGATTGGATGTCATGAAGTACTCCAGGTGATTGTGATCGGTGATATCTTCATCATATTGCTGCATGTATGCATTCGTGTCTCCATTGTTCCAGGCTTTTTACTATCGTACATAATTCTTGGTTGTACATCTCTTAAATCCTTTCAGCATGCGAATATATTTTGGAGCAGCAGGCCACTGGGTGTAGTAACCCTTGGTCGCCGTACTGGGAGAGGACTCCTGTCAATATGCAACTTCAGGCGCCAGATTGGAAAACAATGTCTTTAAATAAACACATTGGGTTAACACTGTCGCCATCGTAAAAACTCTTTTAAGTTCTGCGAACACCCTATCTTGATCCATATCCCAGGTGAAAGGTTCAATGTTTTTCGCACGTTTTGTCAGTTGTGCCACTATTTGGCTATAATTTGATAGGAACCATCAGTAAAAATCAACAAAGGCTAGGAAGGCTTGGACTTCATCGGGAGAAAATCCCTGCGCCCGGACGCAGATTGTGAGCCTGGAGCGCCTGGAATGTCGGTACGCAGGGTACTATGCAAGCCCGCGACGATACAATTTGAGTCATGGCAAAAACAACTCTGGGCGCTATGTATATCACTCTGCGCAGTGCCTTGGGACTCTAAATATACTGTGTTTTTGGTCTGGCCATTGTAATTTCATGGTGCTTGGTGCTCGGTGGAAACACTGCTCTGTGGATTGTAATAATGATGCTGCGCAATTCATATATCACCATACCGTCTGCCTATCCCAAAGTAATAAAAAACAAGTCTATTACATCCATTCACACTTCTGAACATCATTTATACCCTTTTCGCCACCGAATTCAACTCATGCTCCAGCATATAATAAACATCATTCCACGTCGCTAGGTCTATATGACTATTAACTATCCATTCTTTATTCTCCAACTTTGACGAAATGGGCTCCTCTGGAATTAAATGGGCCGCACCCACAATATTTCCTCCACTAATAACTTCATATGCAACTCCAGCTGATACTTTCACTACCCTGACTAGCTGCGATGCACTTTCCGGCATTCCACCGTTGGCAGGTTTGGTCACCTCAACGTAGGCTAGCCAAAAGGTATTCTCGCCGCGCGAATGAACGACTCGCAGCTTGAATAGACGAAGCATACGGTACGGTAAACGTCCTTGCAGTGCCTTGTGAGACAGCTCCTGCCCCTCCTTATTTTGTGAAGTTTGAACCCATACCCAGTCATGGCGTGCAGTCCCGGAATACCATCATTTATTTCCAGTACATCTGAGCTTCTGAATGATGCGCTCGCCATGCATGTTGCGTGATTCTACCTCCAATCCATGGTAAATTGCGGCAGCGCTGCTTAAGAGATCATCCGAATCGATGTCAACCTTGTTGCAGTGTAAAAACTGACGGGTGGCATCATATAGACCATTTCGGAGGACGTTGTCACAGATTGTTTTCAAGAGGCCTTGAAAGTCCTTAAATTTCTCCTTTCCTTTGTGCTGCTGCGGAGATATGAACCTCAATAAACGACCTCTAGTGGTTGCGTCTGTTGCCACTTCTGTCGTCTCCTGTGGAGCAGCTCGTTGACTATTCCACGCGTCGCGATTGGCCTTTCTGACTGCGAATGCATCACTCCGAAGGTAGTAATTGATCATCTGATTATCTTAATCACCGGTCTTATTCGAACCATTAAACCCGTCCTTAATCTGCTTCCTGTGAGGACTTTCTCCTATCTGTGTGGACCACTGTTTAAGAGATCCGTACCGTTGTATCTGCTCTCGGAAGTGCTGCATGCGATGGATCTTGGAAAAGTTGAAATCGCTTCTATCTTCAATGTATTCGGCCATTTCTGCATCGATAATACCTTTCCAGGCATCGTGAATACCCTGTCGAAAGGCTGCCGTTTTCTTCATGTTTTTTCTCCGAATTCAACTCCACATCCCGCTCGGCACACAATTCCGTCCGTCTCTCTTTGGCCTCTGCTGCAAGTCGATTGCCAGCTCTGAATTGTTGAAACACATCCTTCGAATCGTGGAAGCGGCGTAGAGCATGGCCCATAAGGTCTAGCGTTTCGTCATCATGAGAGTCATACTGGCAATACAAATAGAACCCAATAAGAGAGCGAGAGCACTCAACTGCACGGTCAAAAAGACTAGGCTGAGAGGGGGTTGGGTCCTGCAGAGCATTGCATACGACACCCACAAGGAATCGGGTCATCGTCTTGATTTCCCCTCCGTTTCAATGCGAAACCTCCTCATATGCACATCTTGGCTTCGTCATGTCAAGGTATGCAGGCACCGACAGCCAAATAGTGTTGAACTTGTCAAGCCGCTTATGCTGCTTGAGAAATTCGTGAAGCAATGTCAGGAGGTGCTTCAACATCCCAATTTGCATCGTGTGGAGCAGATCAGGCATATGAAGATCACTTGTGACGCAATCAAGATACCATAATATGTTGAAGCCGGGATTCACATCGTGGCGTTTGAGTTCGGCGATGCTCAGTGGTGTATTTGAATCCGAGACCATACGATACATAATATGATTCCGCAGGATGTGTCGCTCGTGTTGGCGGGGTAGATTTCCCATTTCCTGCTTGGGGCATTCGCACCAGTAGCATACACCATTCTTGATGTTGTGAAGGTCACGGTGCTCAGCATAATCTGCCATCCATGCAGCCAGGGTCGAATAACAATGCCTGAAGTCGCTATCGGCACAGCCGGCATAGAAGATGCTAGTCTCAGAATTGAGTAGGGGTTGCAGCACATGCTGCAGTACATTCTGAGAGATCATTCAGTTATGCTCCCTCTGAGCATTTCTTCTTTTGAGGGGGACATCGCGCATCTTGATGGCAATGGGCAAATGGGCGACCAACAACACGCTGTGCATTGTGTGCTTCATCTGTGCGGCTGCTGATGGGTTGCCAATCGTCATATATATCGGCCATGCCTTCTTGTCGCCAAGGAAGTTCGTGAGGTGGGTGGAGTCAGACATTAATATCATCGGCACCAGCATGTCACTGACGGGTAGTATTGTCTACACAATTGTGAGCATTGTAAAGGGTATAAGAAGAATGATTACCTGCTTATCCCACCACCGGTCTCCAGTATGCATCTCATTGTGAACACGGTGCCCAGCATCATTGAAGCAACGTGTCGGAGTGTACGTAACATGTTCCTCAGATGCTGGTTGCCGGAGTAGCCATTTTGCACACTCTATAATATCACAGTGCCAAAACTCAATGGCATCCGGATGCTGCACATTCCAGGCCATCTGCAACGTAGCTTTCTTCCAGGAGCCATGGCCTAGTCCATCCTCCAGTGCATCGATTTTCTGACGGAGGTGGTAATTCGATTTCAGAGAATCGCGCACACTCCCTTTACGGCCGCAGTTGCCGTTCAGTAAGTCGTCGATGACGTTGGCGGGAACACATTTCGATGTAACTAGCTCTGCGAAATTGTACTCCTCCTCACTGTCAAATGGATGAAAGGGGTTGTGTAAGCATTGCTCAGCGTTGTGCTCATCGTCGGTCGGAACGTATGCAACAGTGGCACCAGCATCGGGATATGAGAAGTTTGCGATTGTGTTCGAGTTTAATTCGGGTGGTTCTGGAAAAGAAGACATGTGCAATGGAGGAAACGCGTCGGGATCATCAACGTGGTTATTATTAGCGTGAAAACCACTCTGGAATTCAGGATCCATTGCTAGGAGCTTTTTCGAACGCGCTCATGTGGCTTGGAGTCTGTCTTTTCCTCAAGAAGTTTAGCGCGATATCGAGGATGATCGCTGTCAATGTGTTTGTAGAGCCACAGGTCAGACTTATAAGGTTTCAAGCAAACAGGACAGGATCGGTTCGGAGTTCGTATGGGAGCTATGGTGCATGTGGTGTAAAACATGCTGAGAGTTGTATACACAGTGGGCAGATTGTTTTGAGCGTTACCATGCAATGGTCATTGCCATGCAGGGGTCGTTGCCGTGCAATTAAGATTAGTGCCACGGAGGCTCTTGAAGGTAGGGATATCTTCCATACAACATGCCCTTGACCAGGCAAAATACGGCCGAAAACATTGAATATCACTCTTTTGGGGTGTCAAGACATCACTTCAGAGTTCATGATACCATGGCACCGAGTCAAATGGCTGTGCCTGGAAAGGTCTATTCACTTTCAGAGATGCCGGTGACACTTCTCTCACTCCATACGGCAGGTCCCAACTGTTTGAGACACCGCACTGTATCATTATGTTGGAACTTGGCGTCACAGCCGTATGTTAGGAACTCAAACTGACAGACTTCAACGCTTTGACCCAAAAATCGAATGACAAGAGTGTCTCACACTCAAGGAGTGGCCCAAACAACCCTCAGAGTCATATAAAACATGCTGTACATTGTTCAGGCCGGAAGAGAAGTGCCGATGGTGGCTCACTACGAGCAAAGCTCCTTCACATGTATGATGTTTGAAATCACCAACCGTTTCAACTCTCCTCCGGCTGCTCCTCACCATTCCAGCACCTTGGATGGTCCATTGTAACTGTATATATACTGCCGTACACTCCCTCCATTTCGATTCTTCTCCATCTTCGCTATCTACTCGATCTTTACCTATTTACCACCCTCATCCGATTGTTTTTACACACTGTAACCCTATCCCTGACCGCGCACCACTTTTATATACCTCAGAACGTTGCAATGCCACCAAGAAGATTCCATCCACCCCCTCCAAAACCGATCAATTAAGGACACTCTCTATTTAGATGGTTTCGCGAAGCAGTTCATGGCCGAGCACATTCGGGGCCGAGTCGGATGTACGCCATTCACGGTGCAAGGATGATGGTGCATTCACTTAATGTATGATATTCATTTTTTGGACCGATCACTACAACGCACTTTGCACAGTTTCAGGGGATGTGGAAGCTACGGGCTTCGACCCAACCACGACATATCAAATGGTGGGTGGGTTCCGGGCGTTTCTTCGGGACTGTCTCGATGAACCTCGGGTGCAGATGAACCAGTATCAAAAGAAAACCCACCGTTACCTACCGACAGCGATACCGACCCAGACTCCAACACTCCAACCACTGCGACAACTCCAAACGTGGCAAAGGCCATGCGAAGAAAGACATCTGGTATCCCGGAACACCGAAGCTGCAGCCTCCCTCCCACAAATGTGCAACACTGCCAACCATCATTGCCTCTGCCCTCCAGAAAAACGAAAACTCGATGATATATCCACCGATGCCGTCCCTACCGGCCAAACACCTATATACACCTTCAGGGTCTGCATTGTCGACCCTGAAAGCTACAACCCAGACAGCTACGACCGCTGGGACGACATCTTCGTTCACCACAGCTCAAATAGATGGCATCTTTCACGAGTCGAGAAGCTCACAGCAACGGCCATACACTGTGCTGTGAGTCGCCTATGTCCCTAGAGATGTCAGTTGAATTCTTGGGTGTCTAGTCACGCCTGGCGAAACCTCTCTGCGGCCATGTGATTCAACTCGACTCAACAGCAACGACTCCGTGGCCACCTTCTTTTCGGTTACAGCATACAACCCTCTATCGTTGTGGCTGTTCTGAAGGTAATGGCAGTTGCGCCTCCTAGTATTGCAAGGGCTACTCAACCACCACCACCACTACCGTCTCTCCCGAGAACACCTGGTGCCTCTGAACCGGCCGAGAGCCCGATGTCTGCTCCCAGGTTCGTTGCAATAAACCACTTAGCAATACACAACCGGAGGTGACTGCCACGCACCACGTCAAGTGTACCTCTCTCAAAGCCGAGTCGCCTACATGGTTTGACAAGGCAATGAATGAAGCGGCTGCACGAGTAAGGGCAAAGATCGCAAAATTGAGGAGGAGAAATTGGTAGATGAGGCAATGTGTGACGTTTCGTCGGTGTCGGTGGGTGTTGAGGAGTCTTCGGTATCGGTCGGTGTTGAGGAGTCGCAAGCGGTGGTGGAGTTGCAGCTGCAGCGGAGGCCAGATCGGAGTCGGAGCAATGTGTGACATTTCGTCGGTGTCGTGGGTGTTGAGGAGTCGTGGAGTCGGTGGCAATTGGCACGCACCAAGATGTCAATGCGATTATGAGCTTCACACAGCTGGAGGCGTCGCGTTTGACTCCACCGTGGATGGGTCAGCAATATGAGTGATTGTTTTCGGTATGTCTAACAGTGCTGCAAATGACTAACATACTGACACGCGTGTTAGGTTCGTGTATGGGGGCTAGTAATGGGTTGGCATCTTGTGTTTGGGTTGGGTGGAGTCGTTTTTGCATTTTACAGAGTTGTTTTTAGTCTCGTTTGGGATTTCTTGGCATTATTGTGTTTGGTTTCGTGGGTGATTGGGCTGGGGGATACTGGTATTTGATTGACTTATTTCAGTATGTTCCTTGTCATTCCTGCAATTGACTCGCAAGCTAACGACGCGTTAGGGATTTGGTTTCTCTCTTTTGGCGTTGGGTATGGGTTTTCTAATTGTTTTCGGCTAGTCAGAGTTGTGCTTGCATCTTCAGGAGTTGCTGCTATCTTATTTAGATCGTATGCGACACATTCGTGACAAGCTAATACATATGGTGTGAATCTGCCCCTTTATGAAACCACTTTTTAGGTGCAATGCTCAGCAAGTGTCAGTCCGTTTCCACACTGCATTAATCTTCGCCTGCACGTGAAAATCGCAACTCCATCTACTACAACTTCACTCTTTTGGCACTCTTTCTGCACTCGTCTGCTTTCTGCCTTTCTGCCTTTCTTCCTTTCTACCAGTTCTGCCTTCTGAAATGACTCGAACAACAAAGCCACTGCAAAAGGCTGTATCCTCAATTCCAAAAGCCGCACCGGCAACTCCTAGAGTTGTGTCCCCAATGCCACATACTGTAAACGGTGAAAAGAGAAAATCCACTTTGCAGGATGACAAGCAGAAGCGAAATGCGGACGAAGGCTATATCTTCACGTATCGAAGGTTCACTACTCAGATCGCCTCAGCATCCACACGCATTGTATCCGCGCCAAATCCAGCCCTGAAGCCGTCTCTTCCCCCGCCGAATCAAGCCTCCAACTCAGTATCGCCATCACCGACTGTGATTTCCGTCGGTATTCGTTCATGGACGATCCTTGGTCAACTTTGGAGTCCACACCCATCATCGTCGCTTCACAATTCACCCCATCGTTTCCGCCGAATGCACTGTGCGTCTGTCGGGCAGCAGCAAACGATATGGCAGTCGAAGTGTCTTTGTACCATGTGACCTTCGAGTCACTGCTGTACTGGAAACAATGCGTCGCATGATGAAGAAGCAACTGTTAGCGAGAGACCATTTCAAACTGAAGTGAGTTTATGCTGGTAGCTTATACAATTTCGAGAGTGGTAGACAGCGACTAACGTACCGTTTCCACACAATGTCAGGAGTGAATTGCTGGTCCAAGGCATGCAGGCAGGCAGGAGTCAATATCAGCTTCCCGGAACGTCAGAAGGAGAGTCTCAAGATAGTGAAGTATCTCCCAGACTTAGTTTCTCATGGACTAACCGGCCTCCGTATGTCAGATCCAAAACAGTTGCAATGCAGTCAGATCGCACATAATCAAGAAGGCCCAGTGATTGTGTAGGGAGACTATACAACTTGCATCGTTTCGAAGACGATGATGAGCGCCGCATATATATTGACTAAATACTCCAGGTTTACATGCACTGTGCGCCAATGCGATCGTACGAACAAACCCGAGGTGAGTCCTGTCTGCAACTCCAGCATCGCTAAGACACCAGGCACAAGCTAGCTACTTTCTTGCGGCGGAGATTCCACGATTTCTATATCTACATTTCATCCAACGAATACGCAAACGCGGCAGGCATTTGGAGGGCTTCCATGACTGGATTCGACACAGACACCCTCGGCATTGATTTTTATCATGTACAGCATTGCATCACGCACTGATTGAGTGGCGAAGAAATGGAGGTTCAGCTCCGACAAAGGTGAAAGCGATGACTTGGAAATCCGCAGGAAATAGGCCAGGTAGGAGTACTACTTCAATCGAGATAATGATGGCGGTAAGTATGGCCTTACAATGCATGCAATTGCTCTAACATTTTGCAGAGACTTACACCGATCTCATGAATATTTGGAACGATCTCACATCTCCATTGAGACAGAAGGTAATCACGTCCATACGGGTGGCTCTCAACAACCTCATTCGACGTGAGAAAGGAGCAAATAACACGCCAGCCATCGCTACAAACCTCGTCGTGTGGTATTAAACAAGACTGCCATAGAAGCCCTGATGATGGAGCCGGACATTGAGACTCCAATCATTTCGGCGATCCACATCCCCATTGCTAAAGATTTGTTTTTGATGCTGAGGATAGGGTTGACAATGGCGACAATGATAGCGACAACGTGCATGATGACATACACAGTGCCATGAGTCGTGCCCAGCGACATCCTGGCCTCCAGCTGGACGATGATCAAGTCGAGAATGAGGAGGTGGCGGACAAGGATGAACATGGAGATGAGGATGTGCATGAGGATGAGGACGTGTACAATGACTTGGAGCCACAGTCGGTGGATGACATGGAAGGAGAGAGTAGTTTAGAGCATGTGCTTCAAGCTGGCTGCGACGTGTAGCATGGCATTTGGAATGGGAAACTGTATATATCTCAATATCGAACATCATGCACACTGTATCCATCACCCGAGCTGTGAGTGCAAGTCTGAGCATCGTGTAAACCTCGCATGCAGTGAATACTGTGGTTTGTCAAGGTGTACATTGCACCCAGGCGTTATATGAGAAGTATTATGGATCAATAAGTGTGCGCACTGTATGACTGTGTCGGTAAGGATACTGCGTCAGTAAGAAATCAGTGCACCGTATAGCTCCGTCAGTAAGAAATACTGCGTCAGGAGGCGCAAACGCAACGCCAGGGGTCGTATATACGCACGTGCAGTGTCACGCCACGTCGAGGCTCAAGAAGTTTCGATTTAAGCGTCCGATGCGCTCAGGCTTACAAACGTCGTGGGCGTGACTTGGTTTTTTTCCCGATGTTAGTTTAATTCCCCTGGTGCATCCCAGTTTTTGCCTGCTTGGACTTTCCCCAGGTCTATTCTGATTCTGTTCACTCCAACACTTAATTCAATATATTTGACTTCTTCCTGATGAAACTCACACTTGCCTGCTTTCAGGTAGAGGCTGGCATCCTTGAGTGATGTCATTACTGCTCGGATGTGCTCTTGATGTTACTTTAGATTATCGGTATAAATCAGGATGTTGTCCAAACAAGCTGTGCAGAGTATGACCAAACTGGGGCATAGTATAAAATTGATAAATTCTTGAAATGATGCTGATGGGTTGGTAAGTCCAAAGGGACTATCTAACGATTCAAAAAGTCAATATCGAGTTCTGACATCTGTTTCCAGTCCGTCATCTTCCACGATTTGAATGATATGATAAAAGTTGTTGATTTCTAACTCAGTGCAGTAATAGGTTTGGAGAGTGTTAATAAGGTTCCTTGAATCAGTGGGAGGGGATACCAGTTTTGGATTGTTCCTTCATTCAATCCCTGATACTCGACTCAGTATTTAAGACATCTTCCTGACTTCCAATCAAATAGTACTGAGGACCCACAGCGCGATGCAGACAATCGGATGAATTCCTTGGACAAGTTCCTTTCAATGCATTCCTTCACGACTTGCAACTCTTCCTGTGACGTGCTGTAAATATGACTCAACAGTGCTATTAAGCCCTACCATGACATAATGTTGTGATTGTAGGGTCGGTGCAGTGGTAGTATTTCAGAAATGAACTTGCTGAAAAGTGGTAGAAACTCGTGGTATTCCTTCAGGATGACATCTTTCAAGGATTTTTCTTATTGATCCTTTATTCCCAAGGCATCATTCATTTCATACTGTGTGATGATATGAACTGTGAGTTCCTCCCTTCTTATTCTTCTCACCAAGGGTAATGCTGCTACTGTGTAGATATCCGATTTCTGCATTTTCGAATCTGCTGTTGTCGTTTTTATTTCATTGCCCCATATCCGTATACATGAATAATGTTGGCAATGCTGTTGTCAGTAGGAGATTCGCAGCTGATCGATCTGGCGTAGAATTTATCAGTTACGTCTGGTAGTGGTAATCAAGGCAGTACTATTACGATCCGATAATGCCCAACTGTGTGATGAATGCTGCTTGTTGCTCCTGATGTGACTGTATTCCCATCTTTCACTTGGCCATGGTCATAATGGTTTCTGATTTGATGGCCTGTCCACTGATGACATCTAACTCTCTTGACTGTCGTAATTCCTTCTCTTCCAATTGATAATGGCAAACAAAATCTTTGTCCCCAAAAGCTATTCCTATGGCCCCGCAGTAAATTAAAGCGTGTACTCGCAGGATCACCAAGTTATGGGACACGTGATAAACCCTAACCCATGCCAGGCGCTTACCAGTGCATGAAATCAAGCATCCCTTGTCCACTTGATCGGCCCCTATCTTCCGTACAGCACCAGAATGATGGCGGCCGCCTCCGTCTCGGATATCAGCTGCCAGCAAACGAAGAGAGGTGTGGTGAACTTGCACAATACTGGGAAGCGACAACTAATGTCATTCATAGGACCGGAAATTACACCCCACCGTCGTGCTGCAATTGTTGCTCTCTACCGCCCACAGCTCGGTGTCAACCCTCTATCATTTACAAAGATTGCTGCAAGCTTAGGTGTTCCTAAGTCAACCTGTGGAAACATCTACAAGCATGTTCTGAAGAATGCGGCGGCAAAGCAACAGCTGCAGTCAGAGGTCGATAAGCAGTTGGCAGCAGAGAGTTATAGTGAGGGTGACCAGTTTTTAGCAGGGATTGATGTGCAGCTTGATAGTCTGTTTACAGAGCCGGCAGCTATAACACGACAGCAACTTGCATTTGAAGAGGAGGATGAGGGAGAAATACCACTATTGGAGTTGATAAGTGCGGAATGCTTGGATTCAGATGCACGCAGTGGCCGGCCACAGCTGCTGTCTGAGATGCAAAAGAATCATCTGGCTGCAACTGTGAAGAAAAATTGGAGAACACGGCATATGTCGCTAAGAGAACTTCAATTGGAGGCTGGACTCGGTCATGTTTGTAGAACAACTATATCAAAAACATTGCATTCACGGAGTATTAAAGCATATGTTGAGGAATGTAAGTGTATTCTTGATGAGGATAATAAAAAGCGCAGAGAGGTTAGTACAGATCTTTCAATAGGTGATTTTAACACAGACGAATATGTGAAAGATATGGTGTCGTGAGAAGCAAAACTGGAGTATCGATAAGGAATGGAAAAATGTAAGCTTTACAGATAAGATGTCAATTGAGGTTGGAGGTACATTTGGTATATCTCTGGTTTGTCGAGATAAAACAGCACGGTGGCATGCCGAATACGTAGGAGCTACTAAGAAGCAGAGGTCTTCTGTAATGTGCTGGGGCATGATTGGCTATAGATGGAAAGATCCCTTTCATGTTTGGGACCCAGAGACAGATGAGGAACGCAAGGAAGCAGATGTGGAAATTGAACGTCTCAATGCAGAAATGGTAGATGAAGCAGACAAGGCAAATAAAGCCTGGAAAGGTTCACCAGCATGGCAGAATTTACGGCTGCAGGAACTATCAGCTGCTCGAGTTCAACGAGATGCAGAAACGAGCGGTGCAACTTATAAAAAGATTGATCAGACATGGCGGAGAAAGAAGTTTAAGGTTCAAAAACTCAAGCGGGGAGAACATATACGCGGAGTTGATGCATGGAGATATGTCAAGCATGTCGCAACGCCATTGATGTGGCCTGAGTGTCGCCGTGAGCTACAACACAATTCCGACTTTGTTCTCATGGAAGATGGAGCTTCACCTTACAGTGCACATTATACCAGCCGGGAAAGAGAAAAGCAAGGTGTTCCCAAAATTGATTGGGTATCAAATTCAACGGACTTTAATCCTATTGAACGGATTTGGATGCGGATGAAGAGGCAGATCCAGCGACGCCGTGCATCTGAGAGAGTTACTACTGTTATTGAGATGAAGACTGTCCTCCAGGGAGAGTGGGACAAGATTACAGTGGAGGACATCAACAATGGGATTGAGAAGCTTTCCATTATCATGTCTCGCTGCCTTGCTGTTAACGGAAGCAATAACTTCCATGCTTGACCTTTCCTTTGGCCCTCACAGCACTCATTTGTATCTCCAGTTCTGAGCATCTTGTGTTTTTTTGTGGTTCCCCTTACCTATTCCTTTATCATTTGCATATATTAGCTGGCGATCTATTTTTCTCTGGTATTCTAAATTCTCCTGCTAGTTAGCTTTAATTTGACCCTATGCTCGACTTGTTTGGAGTAGAATTGGTGGACTTAATTGACCGTCTATCATGGAAGTTTGGGCGTGAGTTGCACCCGTGGGTGAGCTCGAGAGTGCCCGGTGTGGGTTAGGGTTTGGACGTGTCACATAACTTGGTGATCCGACGAGTATATCAATTAACCTGTCTCTTATTTTCACTGAACATTTCACAACAAGAAGATTTCTTTCTATTTAAGCCTCCTTAATTTCAGTGCTACTAATCGTAAACCGCGAAAAAAATACAATACGAGATATAACAACTGTAGAAAACGATTATTCATTCCCAGTTTAATCGCCAGTCCTTATTGAACTGGCTTAAACTTGTGCTGACTTGACTTCCTTCTCGACTTCTTTTCTTTTTCCTAAATTCCTAATTCGTATTACTTCCACCTTACCTCACGCTGGTTGCAACTGTCTTGGACATGATGCTGCGAAGTGTCTGCAATCTATGCAATACATATAAAGTCATTATTCCCTTGAACTATTGAGTTCTTCCAAAGCAATCTGCTTCCCATTGACTGCCATGAGGTCCATCGGGCCAAGGCCATAATGTCCTGCCACCATCCCTGCTGGAACCGTTTCTGGGGCAGGAGTGGTGTTGCTTGCAGTTTCATATTTCATATATCCAGCTGTCGATTATCTGTATGTCATTTTCGCCGCTCGGACCCCGATCTGTGAGTCATACTTATAGCAGAGCATAACGATCGGTGTAAGGTCTGGTGGAATGTTGCATTGCTGTAGTGTGTGTTTGAATTCTTCGGATAAGCCTTATCATAGCATGGTTACTCAGGCCGCTTCATTTGTGTCGATATCCGGCACCCATCGTTGAAATTCATTATTATATTCAGAGAACTCTCAGTCTTTTTGCCTAAGCTTAAGAAGTTCTCCATTGGCGGTGTCTGTCATGTTTTGAGATGCGAAGGCTTGCTGTAATAGGTCCAACAATTTTTCAAATGATGGGAGGTCGAGGTTACCAGTAACTCGGCTGATATTTGGCTGGATCTGATTTATGCCACACCTTCCAATCGATTTGCTGCATATCGCATTTTGGATTACTCATCAAATACTTGTGTTAATTCATCTGCAACTTTCATTTCTAAATGTACTATCCATTCTCGGTGTGCTCTGCTATTTGTTCCCGAGGATCGGAGGATCACGCTGTCTTTATGTCCCATTTGACAACAACTGCTTCCATTCTTTCCTGCCAGTGCGAGCACTCTTTTGACATGATTCCGATATTTGTTTCTCTTTTCTCCTATCCATTGCAATTGTTCTAATGTATCCTTGACATCCTGCCTTAATATCTCCGTATCAGTTGGCATTCCAGTTTGCCAGTTGCTGTTCTTGTTCAGTGACATTGGTTTGTAAATCCCTGTGTGTACAGATGGGCACTCTTGCTTCCAAGTCCGTGATTCTTTGTTGTGTTAATGCCAATTCCTTCTCCATGTTTGCTTTGTTTTGTTCCAGGTCTTTCCCTGCTGTTAACATCTCAGAGATTTGCCTGTGTAATTACCCTACTTCATGCTCGATTTGAGATGCTGGGGCTTCTGCCATGTGTGCTATGCAATTCTTTCATTTTATGGGCTGCTGTCAGGGCATCTTGTTGACTGAGTGCTGTAAAAACCACCAGTGTCAGGCGTGACATTATATCATGATCAATGTTGTAATCTTGATATCGTGAGTCACTCCTGTCATACTGCTGCTGAACATTATACTTTCCATTTTCGAAAGGTGATTAATGTAGGTAGTTGTTAATATTGAATTTTAGCCCACCTAGCAAGCTTATCTCCTGAAGACAATGATCACAAATTTTTTGCCACTGGCCATTGATTTTCTAATGAATTCTGCAAACATTGTAGCAAGGAATATCACACTGGTAGCAAGGTTTTGGGTTTCACCACATGAATGTATAGTGGCGAGTTGCTACAGATCTTTTTCGTTAACTGAATAACAATCTTCACTTGCGCCAATATTGGGTAAAAAACCATTTCAGCGTGCCATTGGGCTATATACAAAGGCAATTATGCTTCGAGGTTGATAATCCAAAGTGAAATGAGTATACAGTCTTGTGCAACAATGCAATTGATAAAAGTATCGAATTCCTCTATGTTGCAGTTGCAGATAGATGTTACAGCCCAATCATGAATTCTTCAACTGTGGCTGTTGATGGCTGGATTTGGATGATAGTGATCTAAATCTCCTTCTTCTTCCAAACAATAACAAAATTCAATACAGTTGCAGGTGCTTTCATCCTTGCTCATATATTCCGAAGTGGCATTTATTGCCGAAAATATTTGGATTCGTAGGTTTTCAAATGGTCCACACCCCCGATGAACAAATGTGTCTCAAGTAGGACAGAATGACCGATCTGTTTTTGAAATTGCATGCTGATTCAAAAAGTTTGCTGGACATGTTGCATGTGTGGTGACAGTAATAGCAGCCAAAACAATGAGAATAACTGCACATAAAACAAAAATATAACTGGTAGAATTGATTGTAGACTGGGTCTTCTGTCAAGGGTTCAGTATCGAGGGTTCCGGGTTCAATGTTCTAAGGGTTATAAAAACTGAATGCCGGATGGCTAATCAGTCCAAGGGTACCCTGTAGCGAGGCAGACACGCATTATATACCAGAGACTGAATCGAGAACCACCGTATATGAAAGAAGTGCAAGCCACAGATAATTGATTGTTTCATAAATGACATGACAAGTGAAGATGGAAACTGATTTCCCACCAAACGCCAGGTTTAAATATAGTAATTCACTTATTTCATAATATCTCCAAATTCCTGCAATCTTGCAACATTGCGTTTGAACGATTTTGTCATTTTCTATTCAAAACCTGATTTCCGGCTGTCGTGTTCATTCGAAACCCAATTACACACGTGTTGTACTTTTGCCTCCATTTGCAACGTAATTTCATTCTCGCCATGCTTTAGCCACTGTTTGAAATCTAATTGAATTCTCATCGTACGTTTCATTCAATATTTATACCGCGATCATCACTCCACCATCCATGGTTCCACAGCACATCCGTGACATTTCTTCTGATGTGATATTTCCTCTCTGGTGTATATTCAAATATGGAGCAATCAATGGAGTTACTGATGAAAACAATATGCTTCATTTTACAATGAAACACTGCCACCAACAGTACCCAAAGACAGCTGAATTATTCTTTTATGCTTTAGTGAGTTCACCAAGGATGTCAGTCGGCGGACTGACTAGTCAACCCAAGCAGTAACTAGGCCCCATGAAGTAACCAGTCAGATCATGGAGTCCACTACAACTCTGTAAACTGACCGGTCAGTTCATTCAGTCTACTACAACGCTGTAAACTGACCAGTCACTTCATTGAGCCATGGTGTCACTGACAAAAATGACAAAAGCTTGGTCCACTTAAGTCTGTGAGTAATTGTCCAATCACCAAGAGATGTACATATGGAACACACAAAATATGTCACTCTTCTAATTTCCGGTCATTGATTTACGATATCTTTAAAACTTATAAAGCAGCTTTAAAAACACAGGCACAACATGCTGAAAATCGATGTTTTCCCCAATTATTTTCTCAATATTGGAGACGTGGGAAATTGGAGATCAGGAGGTGAAAGAGCAATCAATTATACATATTTCGTATATACATCACTTTGCGATCAGAGTAACTGTTAATTTTAGTTGTTCATGATTAGCACTGATCTGCTCACAGATCCATGAGCTAACCGGTTCGTTTATGGCAGGTGGCAATCCGTGAACTGACTCGTCACTCTGTGGACTGATATTCTCCGTGAACTGACTAGGTCATTGTATATCCAACATCACAAATGCATATTGACGTTTGAAGGAGATTCTTGATCGATCTAGCGAATTGGTTCAATATATGACAATATGGTATATGATATTGAGATCAATTGGGTAGAGCGAATGCAATGGCAATATGGACACTACTATATACTATAGAATTGAGATACTACCGATAAGATTCTGTGACATTGATTCTATGCTCATGACTTGTGTTCAAACGATAGGAAACAAACTCAGTAGTGTCCCATCTACACACTCTTGCAGAAAGATCTTTTATTCCTGACAGATAATCTTGAAGAAATGCTTCATGCCAGGAAGATTCTTCCAAGCAGGTAACCCTTGGGTGAACCCATATTGTGCATTTGAATACAGCATGAATGAGGTTCTCGTTTGTGGGTGAATTATCGAAGGCTGCATTGTGTAATAATTATAAACTGATAGCTATTAAATTTGTGGATGAACTTAGTGATAGGGTAGCTGAATTGAGTATTTAACCCAAAATGGATTTCAAGCCAGAGTACCATCTTATTTGGATTGTACCTGGTGTTTCATGGAAATTCACATGTCGGATGTGATATGGATATTATGAAGACCATGTTATGCGCTTCTGATTGGGAAATGCATCAAATATATTCCAAGATGCAATGAATGAGATCCTATGAGATGGAATCAATCATGAAGTAGTGGTCAATATAGATAATATCCACATCTATACAGAAATTGCAGAAGTGAATATGCAGTTGACTAGAGCATTCCTCCATCAAATACTGGCAAACAACTTGGCTATTGAATCCAATCAGTGTGAATGGTATCAGAATCAAGTTCAATTCCTCGGGTATATCATATCAGCAACAGGTGGCTGTAAGGCTGAGGCAAGATAGTCACTATCATCAAATGGGTGATTGCAACGTCTGTGAATGACGTCCAGTCCGTCCACTGGTTCACCAACTTCTATCTATGTTTTATCTCAGGGTTTTCAAAAATATGCGATCCCTGAACGACTTTAAGCAAGGAAACCAACCAAATATCTAATTGGAAAACAAATCAGCGAAATCAAATTGGCTTCGATACATTCAAGAATGGGTGCACTGAGGCACCCATAATACAGCATTTCCAGCCTGTTTGACCAATAGAATTGAAACTGCTGTCTGAGATTTTACAATCAGTACAGTGCTCTCCCATGTAATAGATGGATAACATCACCCGATTGCTTTCCACTCACAAATGAAAGATTAGGCTGTAATGAACTACAATATTCAAAACTGGAAAATGCAGCTGATTCCCTGTGAGTTCAAACAATGCAGATATTTTTTCGAAGGGGCTGCTCATCTAATCATCACCTTCTATGATCACAAGAATCTCAAAGGCTTTACAACTGCAATGATCTAGAATGGGAGTCCACCGTGCTGGGCTCCAGAGTTGGGAGGATAAAATTATAGAATATACTTCAGAGCTATTGGTGCAAACAGAAAACTGGATGCATGATCTAGGTATTTAGAGTACTACCATAAAATGGATGAAAGTAGTGGTGAGGAAAAAAAACATCAGTGATTTCACCTCATTCTGATATCCATTCAGTTGGTAACTTCTGAATGGGAAACAGTACAGATAACTGCAATGATGTTACAAGGCCAACAAATGGTGAGTTCTTTGAATAAGTTGAAAGTGATTCCAGTAGTCAAGTTAACTTCAGAGCAGTTAAAAGTAGTGGTCGCAACTGCAAACAACAATGCTGCCAGGCAACAAGAGTACATATGAGGGATGGAGGCCAATCTTTGCCCAGCCATCATATTTGAAAGCGAAACTCTTTATCATAAAGGCTGACTGTGGATTCTGGAGCATCTGAATTTGGAGACAGATATACTGGCAGCAGAGCACAACTCGAAGGTGGCTGCTGACAGGGGGCAGGCAATTCAATTCAACTGGTGTGAAGAAACTTCTTTTGGCCAGAAATGGTGAATGTCATCAAAGATGATGTCTGCTTATTCCCTGAGTGCTAAAGAAATAATGCTGCTCGCCATGCTTACTACAGACTCCTACAACAACTCCAATCAGTATACCCTCCATGATATTCACTTTCAATAGCCATCATTGATAAATTGCCTGTGTCAGACACATGCTCATGATAATAGTAATTCCCGATCACATTATACAAATAATTTACTTCATTCTATTGAAACAGGGTGGGAAGAAAAATTTGGACTTGGTCCAAACCTTGTTGAAAAAATCATCGAGATTTGATGGCCAACCATAGAATAATGTGTGACATAAGATTCTGGGCTCACCTTCCCAGTGTGGTCCGCGCCAATCCAAGCTAGTGTTAGCAACGGTCAGAAATTACGGGTTCGGTTCGGTTCTGGTTCCTAACCCGAACCGGCGCCCCCGGTCCGGATCTGGATCAGCACTGAACCCGAACCGGTGCCTCCGGTTCGGTTCTGGAACCGTACTAAACCCGAACCGTAACTAATTTCCTGTTCCAAACCCGGAACCGAACCGAACCCAGCGGGTTTTTGGCGGGTTTTCCTCTAAAACTCTCGCTCTAATTGAGTATTTGAGTTCTGATTGGATCGCAACACGTTATATATGTAGATTATGCAGTTTTTGACGCTCTTTCACCTCCCACTCCCCGATTTGCGATACGATCAGTATTCGTTGAGTAGCTGTGAAATAAAGCCGAAAATGCGGCCAAAATCGACTGTTTTTCGCAGCGACTCAACGAATACTGATTGTATCACAAATCGGTGAGCGGGAGGTGAAAGAGCATCAAAACTGCATAATCCACGTATATAACATGTCGCAATCCAATCAGAACTCAAATACTTAATTGGGGCAGAAAACATGGCATTATAGGGGCCGATGAAGAATGAGGCTCTGCTGCAGGTGAAACCCGCCAAAACCCGGCGGGTTTCGGTTCGGTTCCGGGTTGGAACCGCTTGTGATTGGGCTGTTCGGTTTCTTGGCGGTTCCAGAACCGGACCGGCGCTCCGGTCCGGGTTTGGAACCGCTTGTGATTGGGCGGTTCGGTTTCTTGGCGGTTTCAGAACCGCACCGGGGTCCTCGGTTCCGGTTCCAACCCGGACCGCGGCCGGGTAACCCGGAACCGTTGCTAACACTAATCGAAGCTTGTGTCATTCCTTAAATTATGTCTTCACCATTTGCTGATCATACAGATAGGTACAGGGAATGAGTTAACCAAATGGTGGCATACAATCTGCAGAACTACTGCAATTCCTAGCAGTATAAATATTGTGACAAGTTACCAATAGTAGAGAATGTTCATTATAAGTCGCTGACCATGACTGTGGAAATGTCACCATTCTTTGCAAACTTTTTGTTGCATCCTTGAACACATTGGCCCATCGAAACTGAAACCAAAAATATGGCATCCCAGAACACAGTACATTGGATAACCAGTGTACTTAAAATGTGCTGTAGAACCTTGGGACAAGCATGGGAGACAATGTGCAAGTACCATCTCGGGTGTCCATAGGAACCATGGAAGTATTCTGTTGGCGATCTATTATATTAAATGGAATCAACCTCAAAATTTGAGGACTATCTGAGGAATTATTTTTGAAGCTTGATCGAACCTTCAACATTTCAATGTTACTTTTGCCAACCGCTATTAAGTTACAGTTACCGTGTAGATGGGATATTCCAAATCTATTCCATCTATCTGCCGGTGGTTATGATGTGGCGTGGCTCTTCTGCATTTGTGTGGCTCTGGAGGTGGCTTATGTAGTTTGATTTGGCAACATTTCGGCAGCATTAGTGGGACACCGGGAGCATTACTCCATGTGCACTGGTCAATATAGTAATCGGTTGGGGACTTGCTTTGATTACGGCAGGGTGCGAGCTGCGCTCAGAATGTGGAAATAACTAAAATATCCGCAACACAATGAATGGCTTTCAAAATACATATATTGTGAAGCCTTGTTCTCCTCGGTGACAAAGTGATCGATAATCTGATGTCTTTCTACCCTTGTAGAAACCGAAGGTCTTTATACCTTCTTCTGTGTGCTTCACTGCTCATTCCAAACGTTGCTCTAGAACTGGTGTACCTCAACTACATTTGAACCAATGCAACCACTGTTGCAACTACCGACACCCATTTGAGCCAATGCCCTTAGATTCACAACCACTGCAGAACTCGATCTGCTGGGGCCACAGTGTGCTTACTGTTAATAGATTATAATCAGACAGCTGGCATACTTTATGGCATTAACTCCACGGTTCCAGCCTTGCAGACCAGTTGTATCCTTTCGATCCAATTAACCTCAAAACGAATAGGCTGTTTTAGATAGACAGTAGGTTTGTTCTGTGGCATGGCGCATGCTTTTAGCTTTGGTTTGGTAGAGACAAGCTTTCTCTAGTTTTCGTTGGGTAGAGATTGGCTTCCTCTAGCTTGGTTGTTCAAAGTGATGTACATTGTAGCATTTGTTGCATCGAGAGTTGCTCAGCATGTATGTTCTTGGTTCACTATGGCCAGAGCGGTGCACTGAATATTTGATGACCAGCCAAAAACTTCACGGGTTGAGAAGTGTCGCTGATTGACAAGTGTCACTGTTTCAGAAGCTCCGCTGTTCCAGAACTATACAGTTCAGTACGCTTTGCAGGTCAGTATGCTTTGCAGTTAGAGAAAGTTAAAATTCGGGAAAAATTGAACTGGCTGCTAATAGTATTGGAAGCCGATGCCGTCGTGAGTGATCTTGTGTGTTCCTGCTGTGAGGGTATTATATTGTGTATAAAACTACCCCATCCCTTGGGGAACTCAACTCTCAATGACATTATTGCACATTGTCTGTGGTGATGTTTGATCCAGTACGCCAAATAAATGCTTTTGTGATCTGCTAGGTTAGTTGGCCCACACATACGATTTTGCGTCGACCACTTGCTGAGACATGAAAGCAAAGTCGACAAATCCGGTTTCTTATGTACAGCTTGAACATGGCAGCAATCAGGGAATGCCAATCAGGTTGTTTGTATCCTCTGCATTCTTTTTTCGTATGATGATCTGGAATATTTCGTTACTCTGTATACCCTTGAAACCACAATCATCCTTCCCTTGATCTGGAAAAAATGATGACCCCTTGTGCCCTGAAAACTAAATCCAACTATCATTCATGATCTGGAAAATATGGCCGGTTGTGTTCAAAAACCCAATTCCTGAATCAGGTGTCTTGGTAGCCGTTAA
>WHVE01000637.1:0-77391 GCA_015178995.1 Trichophaea hybrida | reverse complement strand
GCCTTTTGTGTGGCTGTGTTTCTGGCTTTGTAAGAGATCGTGGTAGAGTGGTAAGCTTGATATGATTATTGTTCATCTCAATATCTTCTTTCAATAATTTCATTCCTGTTTCACATTCAGGAATCATTGTAATATCAATGGAGTGAACCATCATTCGGATCCAGGTTTCTTGCTTTTTGAGATTTTGTACGGTTGTGTCGACTGAACGAACTGTTTCTTCAATAGCAGCCTTGTGGGCCAGTACCAATTCCACAGGGCAGGCGTCTGCTGTCAGGAGGACAAGATTGTGCTTATAGTTGGCAGAAACATGTCCAATATTGGCCAAAGGGTCAGCATGGCAGCGTTGGAGGCTGGCGTTGATGGTGAGCTTAAGTTTTGTAAGATCAGCAGTAACTGGTTGATCACTGTGTCGGGCAATCACTAGTGTGGGTTATTTTTTGGTGACAGGACGGGAATTCAGAGTACATCCATTCTTATCTTTTGGTGGGTCTTTCTGTGCGCATGCAGATGCAATTGCTGACCAGAGTGTGGTTTGGGGGAAGTCCCTTCCGGATGGCTGGAGATAGTAGGTCTGGTGGTGCCGGTTGTGTATCTTTCTTTGAAGCTTGGATTTGTTCAAGGTATTCAACTCGTTGTCCAAGGGTTGCAATGGTATTGAGGGCAATTTCGTGTTTGGTTTCCATTGAGGCTAAGCAGGTTGCCAGTTTTGGTTTTGGGTGGTGAGGCGTTTGTTGATTTTGAGAATATCCTTGTGGAGTGGTTCAAGAATGGCTTTGAATACCTGATCAATCCTATCTTCATCATCGTCATTTGGATTCAGCAGGTTGGTGGATGGGTCCTGAAAGTCTTCATCTTCAGAATCGTCATCATCGTCAGATCATTCGTCATTGGCCTCGGTATCCTCTGGGGCATCTTCAAGTTCTAGATCTGCATCATCAGGATTTCCGAGATGGCCTTTGTTGGTTGGTTGTTGAGGTGGGGAAGATGGTTGTAGTTGTTCAGAGGGTCTCCTGGGATGGACATTGCCAATGGCCATACGGGTGCTTGAACATGTACGAGGGGCATTCAGTGATGGGTATGGTGAGGTAGCTGGCAGTCGGCAAGAACGTGCCTGCTTGCCTTTCCTTCCTCGTTTGGATATGTGGCCCATAAGGGTAGATTGTGATACAGCTGGGGCATCAATTGCGGAAAGAGGGTCTGAACTGGGGTTTGGGTAAAGGTGCATTCCATAAGTACTGGAAGTGCCAGGTGGAGCAGGTGGTGGTATACGGGCAGACATTTAGGACTTGTACGGGTTTGCTGGGTACTAAATATGTTATAGATACAGAACTTTTCTGAGTATTTTTGAATAGTAATAAATCCGACGTTTCAATGTTGATATAAGTGGCCTCGGTACCACCTATTCCCTGAGGGGGTTAGAGCTTCACCTCTTTTGTCCTAGCAAGGTGTTGTAGCCTTGTACTAGAGCCGTTTACCTCCTCACAGCAGATACAGAGACACCCTTAGCGACAAGAAGACCTCTATGAGGCCTGCTATGTGATGGGGCTGTAAAACCACTGCAAGAAAGGAAGTGCAACTTAACTCTGGAGGATCCACCCAAAGACTCAGGGGGTCAATGGCGGTAAAGTAGCTGGACGTTGTCGCCTACACCCTGGTAGGTCTGCTGGGCCCCGGTGCCCAATATATTTCAAAAGGGAGGGGTGGGAAAATGCGAAAATATGAAAATCAACTGTTGTGAGGTCAATTTTTGTCCGATTGAGTTGTGCTTTCTGCAGGGTAGACCTGTGTGTGTGTGCAAGCTGTGTTCTTAAGGGCGTTCAAAACGGATGAAAATTCGTGGAATAACAATGGAATTCGAAATTGTGTTTTTGACTTCGCAGATTTTTGGCCCAGCAGTCTGGGGCTTGTAGGCAGGTGTAGGTGGTTTGTTTGAAGGGCTTCTTGGCCGCTAAATCGATTGCCATTGTCCGTTTTTGATTTGGAGTTGATTCCACTGAGATAGTGGGGGGGTAGGAGCAAAAAAGTGACTTTTCGAAGATTTTGTGTAACTAATGCAAATATTAAGCGTTTAATCTCAAATTAAAACCTGAGCCTTGTCTTTATGTGCTTTCAATGGTCCCAAAGTTTGGAGTTGATCAGATAAGAATTGGTTGTGTAGATGATCGGTTGGGGCCCTTTTGCAGGGGGCTGCAGGGGGGGGAAAGAGGGGTAAGAGGCCCAGTTTTCCACCCAGCAACAATAGAGGTCCTGGAAGAGAGATGCCCTATCGTAGTGGGGGTAATTGAGGGTTAGGAATCGATTGCAAGTGTCCACTTGGCGATAGCTGTGCTGGTTGTTGACTTATTTTCGAAAAACAGTTTTGCTGGTGTCGTTGTTGCTTTGAATACTTCTCGATCGGGTGTTGGTTCTAGGGGCTTCTGGAGCCGCTGAATCGACTGCCGTTGTCCGTTTGTGAATTGGAGTTTATTCCATTGAGATAGAGTGGGGGGTAGGGGCGAAAGTGTGACTTTTTGAGGATTTTTGCCCAGACAGTCAGGGGCATGTAGGTAGGTGTGAATGGTTCGTCCTAAGGGCTTCTGGGGCCGGTAAATCGATTGCCATTGTCCGTTTTCGATTTGGAGTTAATTCCACTGAGATAGATGGGGGGTAAATGCGAAAAAGTGACTTTTTGAAGATTTTGTGTTACTAAGGCAAATGTTGAGCTTTTGGTCTGAAATTAAAACCTGAGCCTCGTCTATATGTGCTTTTAATGCTCCCAAAGTTTGAAGTCGATTGGATCAGGATTGGTTGTGTAGAGATGCGGTGGGGGCCCTTTTGCAGGGGGTTGCAGGGGGGAAAAAAGGGGGATAAGAGGCCCAGTTTTCCACCCAGCAACAATAAAGGTCCTGGAGAAGAGATGCCCTGTGGTAGGGGGGGTAATTGGGGGTTAGAAATCGAATGCAACTGTCCGTTCGTCGATAGCTGTGCTGGTTGCTGACCTGTTTTCAAAAAAACCGTTTTGCAGGTGTGGTTGATACTTACACACAGTACTAGTGATTTTAGTATTAGGGAGTCGATTCACAGCTAATCGTTCTGTTGCCATTTCCCTAGCTTCAGTCATTCAAACCATCGTTATCACTGTCATCAGACAATTCATGCACTTTGCTCACCTTCACATCATTGCCTTCTCCAAGGACCTGCTGGGTCAACCGAAGACTCTGTTGTTTTTCTCCACCTCCGCCTCCATTGCTGCCTTTCTTGCATCTACCATGGGAACCTCTGCACCTCTCTCCTTATTTCTTCTCTTTCTTATCAGAGTCTTTCTTATCATTTGCTGATTTCTTTTCTCTCCATGCGGCCAGAACCTTTTCCTTCTTAGGGCATATTCGGGTAGAGTGGCCTACTGTGCCACATACGTAACAACTCCTGTCACTACTGCCACCACCACCTGCTTTTTGTTCGCCCTCCATTTTCTTAAGTGTAGTTGACATTGGTTGCTTCTTGGAGTTAAGCATGGCATCTACTGGAGAAACATGCTCCATAATATTGTAGAGCAACGCTGTAGGCTGATTCCCCAATTTCTCAATTAAAGCCTTGGATGCTTCTGGGTTGCTGTCAAGTTTGAACTGATATGAATCACAAAGGCGTTCATCGGAGAGTGGCGGATGGGGTTCTAACTGGTGTCGAAGTACTCGAAAATGTTCATTAAAGCGGGAACTCGGTCGCTATCTTGAATTTGAAGTATCTTCCAATTGCGTTTCAGTCTGGTCACAGCGTTGAGAGGGACAAAGGCCTCTTTGACTGCAGCTGAGAAGTCTTCCCAAGCTACACCTGCACTTGTGTGTACCAGAAAACGGTGATTGGCCCGATCTGCAGCTTTGTCGCGAAAGTGGGGCAGTGCCGCGGCAGCCCAACCATTGGTCAACAGAATTCCCAACTTGTTTGTCAAGCCTAACTCCTGGGCACGGGGTCCGAAGTGCCAGTGCAGAGTAGATAGAAAGGAGGTGACAGAATCCAGAGTTCTCATACCATTGTAAGTTGGCAATCCCATCGTCTTGATGTTGAACATATGGTTATTGCAGTCGATTTGGGTGTTGGTGGGTGCAGAGCAAGCCTTGACTTGAATCAAGGCCTCGTTTGTAGCATCAAGTTCTACCATGGCCGACTCCATCTTTTGGCTGATCATGTCTCTCTCGTCTTCAAGGGTTGCCAATGCTTCCTGGGTTGCTTCGACTTCTTCTCAGGCTGCACCCAATTTGGCTTAAATCATTTCGTTGAGCGCGTTGTTGGCGGTAACTTCTCGTTTCAGCTTCGCCATCTCTTTTGTAATTGCATTGTCGACCAGGTGTGGAGCCACTTTGTCTTTTACATCATTGAAGGCTTGATGGGCCATTCTGTCGCACTCTGCCTGTTACGCCGCAAGGGCCCGCTTCTTGTCGTCCAGTTGCTTCTCTCAATGGGCAAGTTCTTTGGCAATTGCATCCCGTTTCCGATCAGTATCCTCGCACATTCAGATTAGATCTTCGACCTGTTCACAGTACTCATCCTTGACCGCATGGAACCAATTGACAACCTCGTCAGGGATGTCCATCTGGGCAATGAACGACAGGTGATCAATGATCTTGTCTCGGTGGGCTCGGTCGTCATCAGTCCACTGTCCAAGATTACTGAACCCGTCTGGTGTTAGGGGTTTTCCCTTATCATGCGTATGAGGTATATCAGGCTTAGTCTTCCAGGCTCACATATGACGACTTGTGTCAGATAAATGAGAATACACCCCTGAGAATGTCTGCTGGTGAGCAAGCGGAAGGCTCAAATGTAGCCAGGTGCAATTCCCATGATATTCCAAGCTTCCATACCGAGTCTTAGCAAAATGGGCTAGCTAACTCATGTGGAGACAATACGCACACTCAATCAGACAGTAATTGAAGGAGAAAACTCTCTTTGATGCTGGCCAAGGCATGGGACACACCAAACCATACTGCCGAAGCAAACATAACTGCCTTGCAGGGACCTTAGGGTCAGCTGTGCATTATGAATCAGACCAGTGTTATTCAATATCAAACTAATACTGGGATAAAACTATACTTGGAACTGCACGCAGTTTCCGAGATGGTTGGACGAACGATATCATCTTAGTATGAGGGACTTTCCTATCTCCTGAGACAAATAATCAACGGAGATAGGCTAACAGCGCCCCAGTAGTTGATACTACCTAAATGATAAGTGTTCGGACCTAGACTGTCGAACCCCAGCTCTGTTGCGTTTGCAAACACGATAACTGAGAGAACGCACCATCCTTCGGGAAACACGGATAAGACGCGATGACACTAGGTACGTGGCGAAGTATGGGTTGGCAGCTCATTAAATCTTTGATCACTATTCGACTCATGCAGAAGAAAGATAACTAATACCAAGCAATGGTCCCATATGCGTGTCAGCAACGTCATATAAAGCAGGATAATCTTTGGAATGCCTGGTGGGGGCTTACACAACCACACTTTGTCAAACGGAACTCTCTGCAACTAACTACCGAAATCGGCTCTGTTGCAACCATCGGTTGTTCTGCGAACACCCACTTCGGTGGATTGGGTGTCATCGAGATAGTACTATACACACACATGATAGTGATAGAGAAGTTCCGTCACCCTTTACCAAAATACCTTTGACCGGAAATTCTCACCTATAAAAGACCACCTTAAGCTCCTGCTTAAACACAATGATCAAGCTCTAGCAGTATTCCACAGTAAGAACAACAACAGCGAAACACCACCTGAAATATTATTAAGTTTTTATTTTAAGAATATTCTATTATCTATGTCCCAATACGCACGTAAAGATATTATTATTTACAACGCCGCCTACTTGCATCAGTATTGCCAAACCGAAGTCCCACCTCGACTTGTTGCTTGAGTTTTTGCGATACAACAACCTCGTAGACGATTATTTCCACTATTGTGAAACCGGCAAATATCCCTCGCAAGTCTCTTACGACAAGTCTTCTGAAGACTATCTGCAAGGCTCCTACGGCTTCTAAAGATAGCAGCCGTACCCTGCAAATGCCAGTATACGTTCACACTCCACAACAACTTCGACGAATCACAATTGAATTACACTTCTTTAGTTTCGTCCTAGTTATCAAAATCAGATTATATCGACACACAGTACAGCGATATCAATCTGTATCTACACAGGCAGGAGTACCCCAGTAACAGTATAATATTTCGGATGTTATCCGAAATACGAAGTTCATGAACTGTGAACTGTGCGAAACCAAACCCTGCTGTGCCGCCAACATCAGAAACGACAACGGAAGTTACACCTTAAACTGTTGTCCAGAACACTGTCCATAATATTGCAACAACAAATGTAAGAGTTGCTGTCATATCCAACAACTGGCAATCACAGCACTAGAAAGAGCAAAACATTCGGGACCATACACATTTCCATCCCGACAGTTCCATAATGGCGACTCCCAGACACCGACTAACCTTTGCAGCGGGACAATCGGCACCCGTGTCCACCGTAGTCACCAAGTCCACCGCATCAGTATCCAGGCCCTTACCGGAATGGGTCAGGAGAATACAGGATCACTACCAGCAGGTATGGCAGCAGTACCAGGAAAGCACCAATCAGGAAGACACCGAGATGATAGACAGCATCCAAGCACGAGTGTCACATCTGGATCAAGAGTTGCAGAACCTAATCAACTGCTGCAACAGTGAGAAAGACATGATCGAAGTCGAATTCAACGATGTCCGACGAGACTGCGAGATCTTGGCCCAGCAGGTTGAAACCAACAGAATGTTAGGAGCCCGGGTTCTGGGGGGACACGACCAGTGAATATGGGCACTTGATTTCATACTCAAAGAAGCAAGGACAGGAATTGACGTCATCCAAGAACAGTCTCAACAAATAATAGCAGGAGCAACTGAGGAGTGAAACAAACTCAAGGGCAGAGTTGAGACTTGCGAAACAGAACAAAACCAATTGAAATTGAAGCAAGCAGCACTAACAGTGTCACACAATACCTTACAAAAACGATTGAATACGTTGGAAAAATTTGTAAGGGAAGAAGTACCCAATGGGGAAGATCTGCGAACTATAGTCAGAAGAGTGAACGAAATTGCAGATCAGACCACCTGCCTGACAGAAGCTATAGCAGAGGCTAAGGTCTCAGCCACAATACCAGAGAGGAAAGGCAGAATCCAAAGAGTTCAACAATGGCAGCTGAGAACAGAAGAAAGGAACAGGAGTGTTTCCCCCATTACAGACTCCAATGTCGCTCCCATAACAGGCCTCAGAGGAGGGTCAGGAACAGATGCAGGCAAACCAGACCTGGAGCCAGGACCAAGTGGCAATAGGGGTGCGTCAATACCAAGCAGCAATAGGGGAGATCCACCACCACCACCAAGGGGAACTGGGGGAGATCCACCACAATCAGAACCTCCAAGTCACTCGGGCTCCAGAAGACGAAGGTCGAGGTCAAGAACCCTAGCAACAGCGACAGGAAGAGCAAGAGTCTCCAGGATCAAGTTGCCAGACCCCCCAAAGTTTACGGGGTCAAGAGCGGAAGACTTTGATGTCTGGTGGATGTGCATGGAAACATACATTGCGGATCAACCACACTTGTTCACTAGGCCAGGAATCAAGCTGCAATACTGCAGAGGCCGGTTAGATAAGCATGCACTGTCATGGCATATGCAGTGGGAAACAGAATCCAGTGCCAGAAAACATGAACGAAGCTGGTCAGCTTATAGGGCAGCAATATTTGCCAGATTTCATAATCGATTCCAACAAAAAACCACATATACGGCAATTATGAAGGTACAATATGCCAGAAATATTCAAGATATGATGATGGAATACAACACCTTGAACGTGAAGGCAGGAATTACAGGAGTAGCCTATCGAACAATGTTAATGAAAGCAGTACCACCACAAATCTTCAAACAATTGGCAACCGTCAATCCTGTGGACAAAACGGACAGAGAACTCAGGGAACTGATCATAAACACAGGAAAAAATTTGGAAGTATGGCAAGCCACGGAAAGAAATTTTGGAATTATGAAAGGATCCTCAAAAACTACAACACGGATTTCTGAGTCAGGGTCAATTCAGAAAAAACAAGCATTTAGACGACCGCCTAGATTTGAGAATAGCAGATCACAAGGAAGAACGAATAGGACACAAAATAAATTCAAAGAAACACCGCGAGGTTTTAAAAGTCCAGAAGGAAAAACATACAATCAAATGATAGAAGAAGTTTCTGCAAAAGAAATACGGAGAAGAAGGGAAGCAAAAGAATGCTTGAGATGTGCTTGGCCTTCGGATCGGAAAGGAGCCCATGGAACAATGAAGTGTTTTCAAAGTGTCAAGGTCACGGACGGAACGGCGGACTTCGTAAAACCAAAGACCTACCAGAAATTGAAAGTGGGAGGATTCGATCAGTTGGAAGACGAACCAATTGATGAGTACGAAATTGAGAGCGATAAAGAGAAAGAGGCACAAGTACAAACCTCAGAAGGAGAATTGCCAACTGACGATAGCAGTGAAGACATAGTAGAAAATTGGTAGAATCAACAGGAAAGTACCTCGGACGAATGAAAGAAAAACAGCGAAGGAATTTTGGCGATCAGGTGGGAGAAAGCCTTTATATAGTTACCGGTCGCAACCTTCAGGAGTCCGGAAGGGACACAACCGCCGGACAGTTGTTGTGTGATTCAAATAAGATTATAGGTATACAAGAACCCCTATATACTAACAAGAACCTGTTGAGGCCCAGCCATTGACGAAAGGATGGCTACTAAATGCAAACAACCTCCCACAAAGGAGATTACCTCAAGCAAGCAACAAAACACAAGCGACGACTTTGTTTTCTACGAAGTCAAAAAGATACATACAATACCACAAACGAAAATTGGCAAAAGACCGATTTACAAATTTTTTATAGACTATGATGATGGTGCAGGAGTAAGTAAACAATTCCCTGTTCACACAATGTTGGATTTATAATCCACATTCTTCACAATATCGCCAGAAACTGCGAAAGTATTCAAAATACCTGTGGTACGAAGGAAAAACACAATCAGAGCAAAAGATTTCGGAGGAAATAAAGTAAGTCTCCCAGGGTTATACACTATTCCACTAGGACTAGCATTCGGAAATCATCGATCGCTCGAAACTTTCCAAGGCGTCAAAATGCAAGCAAGCTATGACATTTTAATACTGGCATGGTATCTGGAGAAACATAAAGCACAAGGAACAACCTACGGTCACATATATTTCGCGGAGTGCAGAGATAAATGCTACGGACATGGCAAACAACATCCAGAATGGAAAATCATGTACGACAACAAAGTAGTGTTTCGGAACGATACAATCGTTATTGGATCAGTAATCGTAGGAGCAACAAAGCAACTGGCCGAAAAACTCCCACCACAGTATCACAAATGGCTGCTCCTATGCGATCCACACGAATCCGAAAAACTACCCAAGCATGGACCCCACGATCACGAAATAAATTTAAAAACAACAGACAACCAAGTTAAAGTGGGACCCATTTATCAACTATCTAGGGAAGAAGAAAGACTGCTTTGAGAATACATTCTGAAAATGATTAAAGAAGGAAAAATACAACCATCTCAAGGTCAAGCAGGTAGCCCAATTCTATTCATGCCAAAACCTAATGGCCGTGGCCTACGTCTTTGTGTGGACTATCGACGTCTCAACAATTTAACAATCAAAGACAAAACAGCTTTACAATTAATGGATGAACTACAAAATAGAATGAAGGGAGCCACATATATAACCAACCTTGATATGAAGTCAGGATATCATATAATTCGAATGGTGAAAGGACACGAATGGAAGACAGCCTTCGGAACGAAGTTTGGTTCATACGAGTATACGGTAATGCCATTTGGATTAACAAATGCACCAGCGACTTTTCAGAGATGGATGAATGGAATTCTACAACCATTTCTAGGAAAAGACGACAATGTTACAGTCTGTTACATCGACGATGTCATGATAGCTACAAAAGGAACCAAGGAAGAACATCACAAGTACGTTGGAAATATACTACAGGTCCTTCAAGACAACGAACTAGTAGTCGAAATTGATAAGTGCGAATTCGATCAACAAAAAGTCGAGTTTCTAGGTTTCCTGGTCAGCGGAAAAGGGTTAAAAATGGCACCAAGCAGGAGTACAGCAGTGACCAGTTGGCCGATGCCAAAAACACGAAACGGAGTTCAGATAATATTGGGACTATGGAACTTTTACTGAAGATTCCTCAAAGTATATGTGGGAATTGTCGCCCCAATCACAGATACGTTAAAAGGAGATGGAAAAAACTTCGTTTTTTGGAGAAACTCAGAAAGCAGCATATTACAAGATATGTATACTGTTTTCTCAAGAAAACACCCCTATCCTCAGACATTATGAAGAAGACAGACTGGCAATAATAGAAACCGATGCGTCAGATTACGCAATGGGTGCAGTTCCATCCCAGAAATTCGAAGACGGCAAACTACACCCAGTAGCCTTTATATCTAAAATGTTTTCATCGGCAGAAATGAACTATAAAATATATGACAAAGAAATGTTAGCCATCGTCTACGCAATGAAACAATGGCCATACTATTAACAAGAAGCGATGATGCTGAATTACTTGGTATTCTTAAAGCTGCACAGAAATACTTTTAGATCTGTCAACGTAATAACATCACCAAAAGACATATCTGGATTTTCACAGACAATCAAGCTGCCATATGACGTCTCAATACCCTCAAACCTGCCCCTGGACAGTCCACTTCCCTGGCACTCTCCAACATCGCCAATAACCTCCATGCACTCAAAACTACTATCACAGTACAATGGGTTCCTGGCCATACAGATGTACCTGGAAATGAACTTGCCGATAAGTTGGCAAAAAAGTCCACTCTGGAAAAACCACCTACCTACTATAACACCTCCTTATCATACCTCAAGAGGGTAACCCGAGCAGCAAAAATGCAGGAATGGGGGGATTGGTGGATGCGACATCCCGCGAAAGGAAAGAACTATATTGGAACATTCCGTACCAAACCAGACAATATTTTCAGAAGTGGCAACCGCCAGTTTGCATCTACTGTCACCCAACTACGAACCGGACATGGATACTTCCGCAGTTACCTATACAAAATTCCAACCAATGCTGTTGACTCCCCTCACTGCCCATGTCGCTATGGAGGTTTCCAGTGACCGGAACATCATCTACTAAGATGCCCTTTATACCAACGCGAAAGACAAACCATGCGGAAAGAGATTTGAGTTGTACACCCTCGATATGTCTGGAAGCATCTTCTTTATACCGATAAAGCAATGCAACCTTTGAAACATTTTCTGCGCGACACACATATAGCTTCTCGATGATGGTACCTGGGCCAATTCCGTGATGATGAACACCTTGGGCAGGGTAACATCCAAATTGCAGGCCAGGGAACTGTCAATGATATGGTGGAGGAACATCAGAGTGAGAGTGGAGGGGATGATGGGGGGGAGGATGATGAGAAGGAAGGAGAAGCAGAGAGTTGAGAGGAGGATGAAATTTGAATGGGAATGGGAGGAGGAGGGTAAACTCCAGGGGGAGAACCCGCATGATATGCAGGACCAAGCCGAATGAGACTGACAGATATTTTCTCATTGTATGAAGCGTGTTACAAACCGCTATGATTTATTGGAAATTTCTTTGTAACTAGAACAGGGGTGATAGGAGACTGCGGAGCGGTGCTACCTAGCCAGGGGTTTTTCGTTTTTTCTTTGTTCAGTTTCATTTGTTGTTCTTGTTCAAGGTTATTTGTTTGTACCTCACTAGCCATAGCCTGCGGGCTGCATACTATATGATGAATAAATAAATACATAAATAACAAGGAGCAATCCATACGACAATAATATACTCCGATCATATGAATCTACAATATTTTAAAGAACACAACCAGTTAAATAGACGACAAGCCAGATGGGCCGAGACACTACAGGAATACAACTTCAAAATAGTCTATCGAAAAGTTTCACCAAATGGAAAAGCTGACGCCTTATCACGATGCCAGGAGTTCATCTCTAGAGAGGGGGGTACAGTTTCATCGAACAACACACCTCTATTAAAACCTGAGCATTGGACACATATAGGGACATTAAGTTTCGAAGACGAAGAAGAAGAAATAGTGTTGGCAGGTTTTTCAATAATAAAATTAAATCCTACGATTCAAGAACAATGGAAGGAAGAAGTTTGAAAAGATAAGGAATATAAAAAAATACAAAGAATGGTAGAAAACCAAGGAAATACGGACGAAAGGTTGGGAGTAGATGAAGACGGAATATTAGTATGGAAAGGAAGGCTTTACGTGCCAGAGGGTTTTAGAAAAGAGGTACTAAAATGAGAGCACGACTCAAGGATAGCAGGACATGTTGGAAGAGAATGAACGATGGAACTCATAACCAGGAATTTCTACTGGCCTATGCTAGAAGATGATGTCAGAACGTACTGCAACAATTGCGACTCATGCCAAAGAACAAAAAGCCCACGACACGCAAAACACAGTTTACTACCCCCACGCAAACTACCATAAAGACCATGGACATTCATATCAGTAGACTTCATTACCGATCTACCAGAGTCCAACGGAAACAAAACTATAATGGTAGTAGTTGACAGGTTTACCAAAATGGCTCATTCTATACCAACGGCAACAAGAGAATCAGCAGTAGTGGCTAGATTATTCCTGGAGAACGTTTGGAAACACCATGGACTACTGCTCGATGTAGTATCTGACAGAGATGGAGTATTCACCGGACATTTTATTGCAGACTTATATCAGTTCCTGGGAATCAAGCGATCCTTGTCAACAGCGTTTCACCTGCAAACAGACGAACAAACGGAACGACTAAACCAAACTATCGAACATTTGTTATGCGCGTATTGTAACTACGAACAAGACAATTAATCCGAAATGTTAGCAATGGCAGAATACGCATACAACAATTCAAAACACGCGACTACCAAAATAACCCCATTTTAGGCTAACTACAGATACGAACCACGTACCAACTGGCCCACAGAAGTTCAATTCAATAACCCCACATCGGAACTATATACTCATTACATGGTAGATGTGTATCGAAGTTTAGAAGCTCAGTTGGAAAAGTCAGGAAAGAAAATGGGAGAATATTATGATAGAAAAAGGAAGCCGGCCCCACAGTACAAAATCAACGATTGGGTAATGTTGGACAGAAGAAATATTCGTACAAAAAGACAGTGTTAAAAACTTGAAGACAAGCTCTATGGACCCTCTCAAATCACCAAAGTCGGAAGTAACAAAAGATGGTGTCGACTGAAGCTACCAGACACCTGGAAAATACATACCGCATTTCACATATCCCTACTGGAACCATACAGAGGGGATGTCAAGGACAGGGTCATACACCCAGTCGAGGCAGATAATGAGGGATGGATCCCAGAAGCCATAATTGCAAGCGGACCCACTGATAATGATCATCGGAAGCACGTCTTCCTTACAAAGTGGGAAAACTATACACATGACGAAAACACATGGGAATCTTACAAGCATCTCCAAGAAGTAGCGCCCGAACTGATAAACAACTATTACAAAAAACACCCTGAGATTGAGAAAGACAAAAGATGGAAAAAGTCGGAGAATAAAGTAAGGAAAATAAGGAGGTAAAAAGGTTTTCTTATGATAAAACTCATACCACATTAGTTTAAGCGGAGGTCATTTTCATTCTATGTTTATTTTTATTTTTATACCAAAACGATGACTAATCTATATCTATAATATACACCGTGTGAGTGGTATCTATTGCAAGATCACTTCTTACGTTGGAGTACTTTGTTGAGGTCACCAGAGCTTGAGAGGGGGGTAATGTCAGGGGTTTTCCCTTATCATGCGTATGAGGTACATCAGGCTTAGTCTCCCAGGCTCACATATGACGACTTGTGTCAGATGAATGAGAATATACCCATGAGGATGTCTACTGGTGAGTAAGCGGAAGGCTCAAACGTAGCCAGGTGCAATTCCTATAATATTCCAAGCTTCCATACTGAATCTTAGCAAAACGAGCTAGCTATTTCATGCGGAGACAATACGCGCACTCGATCGGACAGTAATTGAAGGAGAAAACTATCTTCAATGCTGGCCAAGGCATGGGACACACCAAACCATACTACCGAAGCAAACATAACTGCCTTGCAGGGACCTTAGGATCAGCTGTGCATTATGAATCAGACCAGTGTTACTCAATATCAAACTAATACTGGGATAAAACTATACTCGGAACTGTATGCAGTTTCTCAGATGGTTGGATGAACACTATCATCTTAGTATGACGACTTTCCTATCTCCCGAGACAAGTAATCAACAGAGATAAGCTTACTGCGCCCTGATAGTTGATACTACCTAAATGATAAGTGTTCGGACCTAGACTGTCGAACCCCAGCTCTGTCGCTTTTGCAAACACGATAACTGAGTGAGCGCACTACTCTCCGGGGAACACGGATAAGACGCGATGACACTAGGTACATGGCCAAGTATGGGTTGGCAGCTCATTAAATCTTTGATCACTATTCCACTGATGCAGAAGAAAGATAACTAATATGAAGTAATGGTCCCATATGCGTGTCAGCAACGTCATATAAAGCAGGATAACCTTTGGGATGCCTGGTGGGGGCTTACACAACCACACGTTGTCAAATGGAACTCACTGCAACTGACTACCAAGATCGGCTATGTTGCAACAATCGGTTGTTCTGTGAACACCCACTTCGGTGGATTGAGTGTCATCGAAATAGTGCTATACACACACATGATAGTGATAGAGAAGTACCATCACCCTTTACCAAAATACCTTTGACGGGAAATTCTCACCTATAAAAGACCACCTTAAGCTCCTGCTTAAATACAACGATCAAGCTCTAGCAGTAATCCACAGTCAGAACAACAACAGCGGAAAACCACCTGAAATATTATGAAGTTTTTATCTTAAGAATATTCTATTATCTATGTCCCTATACTCACGTAAAGATATTATTATTTACAACGCCGCCTACTTGCATCAGTATTGCCAAACTGAAGCCCACCTTGACTTCTTGCTTCAGTTTTTGCGATACAACAACCTCGTAGATGATTATTTCCACTTTTGTGAAACCAGCGAATATCCCTCACAAGTCTCTTACGACGAGTCCTCAGAAGACTGTCTGCAAAACTCCTACGACTTCTGAAGATAGCGGCCGTACCTTGCGAATGCCAGTATACGTTCACACTCCACAACGACTTCAACGAATCTCAATTGAATTACACTTCTTAGTTTCATCCTAGTGATCAAAATCAGATTATATCAACATACAGTTGAGCAATATCGATCTGCATCTACACACGCAGGAGTACCTCTGTAACATCTGGCAGCGTATCAACCAAGACGCCACTAGCCCTGGGGGCTTTCAATATACGCGCCACTTCTGAGCCATCGTCCATTTGACCTCCAGCAGGGTTAAGGCGCGCGGCAGCAGCCATCTTGTTTATCGTTGTTATGGTGTTTTCATTGTGCAAAATTCGTCTGTTGTGCTTTGGGAAAGTCGTTTGTGATCGTTCTAACTACTTGTACCCCGAATCAAATTGGGCTCCGGCAAGTATAAGGTACTGGAGAAGCCAATTGGAAAGTATTGCTACTATTGTAGAAGTATGAAGTGACAATAGTCTATTCATGGTCTAAGAGAGCGGTGTCCATCCTCACGGATCGATGAATGTCATGGGTGCGCACGTTTTCCCTTCTGGCCCGTGCCCTCCACCGAGCCACACCTTATATCACCCCCTTTCTCTCCACACAATACCACAGCACTTTAGTCTTTTTTGTATTCCAGTTATATCTTCTTTTTTCTATTTCCACCCAACCCCCTTCTTCCATAAAATTTGCTGCTCTATTTTCTACTGTCCTTTTCTCCTCTGCTTTATTGCCTTTCTATATTCCTGCAACCCTTCCATAGGGGTGGCATCTTGTATATTATATATTGTATATATTCTACACTGTTATAACCCCTTGATAATCTTCAACTTTAACTACCAAACCAATTGGCTTCCACTATTTTCCAACCTCCTATTAGCTTCCATTGCTGTTTCATTGTCTAGGGTCCGAATTTTTACTCTGTTGTAAGCTTCCATCTGTATCTTTTTGTTTATATTTATTCACTTCTGTCGCATATAATGAGTATATTAAACTTTCTGTAGAAGACAGCTGTTATAGTACCTTCATTGGTTGCCCAGTTACTGGTGCCAGATTGTTAACAATATCAATATCCATAGCTTCACTTCCAGATTGCTTCTTCCACTTAACCATATTGTACTTAACAATTTGTTTGGTCAATAACGTGTCCATACATGTTGAAATATTTGGTGAGATATACTGAATTATAACATCTTTCCTTGAAGCAGTGGATAGTGTGACCACCTGAGTATTTGTCACTATCTTTCTCTCCTCTTCCGCTATTTTTGACTCAACCAGTTGTATCTCTATAGCTGTCTTGAGCTTCTGCGATATTCCTTCCAGATTGTCAATCAATTGTTGGTAATCGTTTGAATCAGCCAGCTAAAATACTTTGAATCAATCTAAGAAAGTAACCATGGCTTGAAGAGTGGCCACAGCCTGATCATTTTGATTCTGATGGATGCGAACTAGTTCAAGTGTATTGTGAAAAGTGATTTCAGCAACAGGTTGTTTACCTTTGAACTTCTTCTATTGGACTCTCACAAGTTCAACAAACTGAAAAGGAATATCGTCTTATAGTCTTTTAAAGAAGCATAGATACTTTTTCTATAGATATTGACCCAGATATAGATTCAGGCCCTTGTCTCTATTATTATTTTTATTGATATAAAAGTACTCATTATCAACAAGAATACTGCTATAGTTGTTGCTGTAACTGATATGTTCCAACTGCCCTGCTGGAACATTATTGTCAGATCTACAGTTACTATTGTAAAGATATTCACTCAATATTAGATATTATTATAATATGGTTGCTAGATTTGGTGTGCAGTGAAGGGGAATGTCCAGAGTGTTAAGTCATCTTCTAAACAGAATGGTGGGACTGCAAAAATGAAGGTCTGGATGTCTATTCCTGTTTTCAATCATTTCTTTTGGGGTTTCATAAAGCCAAACGACAATAATATGGCAAAAGGGAAATGGTTGATACCAATCTTGGCAAAAGTAAATGGCAGTTAGAGATATAACATCTGCTTGTATATTTATTCATAAGGTCCCAGAGCTCCAGAGAAAAGCATAGTTAAATATATTTCATAAAAGGCAAAGAAAGAAATATAAAGACTTCTGGGTTGTTCAAAGAAAGAAAGACTACCTGTTTAACAAGACAAACAAGCCTGTACAATATATGCAATTTGGCAAGTCTATTCTTTTGATTTTGATTCTTTTTGTGATTGCCACATTCCAATTGAACCTACTAACTAATTTCTCAAGCAGTTCTGAATCAGGTATAGATACTACCTTGACTGGTTATATCTAGAGTGATACTTGAAATATTACAGCAGAATAGAATTAGATTTTATGTAGAAAAATAGTACAATTATTATATAATAAAAGAAATTGTATAAGGATTGTATATAAAGCTTGGATAGTTTGAAATGTATTTAGTACAAGTAAGTTGGGATGACAACAGTAGTATTTGCTGTATATAAATAGAAGGATATGGTAGATGATTTGTTTGCTCTTTACTAATTCTCTAGTTTCAAAAAAATAAATTGCTTCAATACTTACTTTAATTTACCTTGGTGATTCTGGATTCTGTTTCTAGACCTGTTGTACCAGCAATTCTGAATACTTGGTATTTATGTTTCTTAGCTGCTAGATATAGTCCATCCCTTTAACTTTTAGAATTTACAGATTCAAATTTTTTATAACCTTTTAAACACTACTTTTAGCCCTATTTTGAAAGTTATCTTGCAATAACAGTCTCTATACCAATAAATATTATTACAAATATTGTACTATAAATATATCATATTAATTGACGATAAAATTTCATATAGATATGCATATTTTCACAAAGATGTATATTTGATTTTTCAAAATTTTTATAAATGTATTATGATATGATTGAATTTTAATAAATAATATAACTCTTTATTAGTATATATAGATTGATATGTTTTTTATATTGATTTCTACAAATAATGAATTTTAAAGTAACTACAATACTATAATAATTCTATTCTAATAACTATTATGTTTCTATATGTTTCTATATGGCTTTCTATATAGAAAAGTAGCAAAATGTATAAAATATAGTCACAATTTTTCATCTAATTTTGGTTGGCATAGTAGGTACAACCAATAAGTATGGTGGCTCTGGGCCTGTATGGTACCCTTATTGCTAATGTGAGGGGAGTCCCTTTGTATGGATAAGGAAATCTGGTAGCCTATTGGTGGCGTATTGGGCGTTCTAGACACTATCTCCTCAGGCATACGTGCCATTACATCCAATTGGCATCAATTTCTTCGGTCTGGTAGAACACACTAAGTATTGCGCCTCAATGTGGCTATAATTCTTATAAATTTATAGATATCATCTCTTATATATAAACTAACTTCGATATAATTCAGAGCTGCTCTTTTTTTGTCGCTGCTGTAGTTGCCAAACAAGGTTATTGTCGAGTTGGCACAGGGTTGTGTAACGGTGGTGATTCACGCAAACTTTTGTCCCGCAATTGTATCATGCAAGGAAAACATGCTGTGCCATAGATCGCATGGTAACTTTTGTTTCATGCAGCATCTTGTGACAATCAATTTACGTTTTCAACCATTAAGCTATGATCATCATTGATTTATCTCGTTGGTGCGGGTTAACTCTACACCTACTATATTTCTTTATTAATTTGCGGCTCCTCAGAGTAATTAAGATATAAGTTACTTACTCGCTCTGTCCACAACCAATCCGAACTACTCCTCAGATCCATACATCCAATACGTACAACTCTACTGACTAGAGCCCACACCTCACATCAGCATTGCTCTAGCGTTCCTCAAGCATGCTCAAGACAAAGCCACTGACGCAGCTTCTCTCGCAATCAATCTCACCAAATGTTTCATCCGCTTTGTCAGTTCGCGCTCACTCCCTTCCTACCACAAGGTCTTTAGCTAACCTCGCCAGACTATTCACACCCTCAGGCTCTCTTCTCGCAACCGGAACCTCTCCAGTCGCACCGGATGCAAAGAAAGCGCGCACTAACGCTGCACTCGCCGCGAATATTTGGGCGGCCTATGATCGCGTCGCCTCAATCAACACTATAGATTCTGCACTCTCCGCTTCCGCGTCTTCACGCGTTGCGGCTGTCCCTTCTTCGCCTCCGTGCCAACCAGATGTTTCGAACGATGAAGATGGCCTCAAATCGCTAACGCTCGAGCTCTCGGATTACAATATGCACATACAACTTGTCGCCCCTAGGGTACTGCTGTGTCTTATTGGTCCGAGATTGCCAACGAGACATAGCAGCTCGCGCTCAAGCGCTCACAGCCACGAAGTTGACCTGCGTATGACTCCACCAGGTAGTATTCCAAGGAGTGGGGCGGGTAGTGGTGGAGGAAGCGCAGGGCCTGCCAGCACCGGGACCGCTGCGGGAGGTTCGGTGAGGGCAACGAGCACGATAGTTGGATCGGGTGGGTCGCTGGGTATTCTACAGACCCAGGCCCAGGGGTTGGTGTCATACTTGGAGAAAGAGCTGAAAGGCTATGAGCTGCCGGAAAGTCTTTAGCTTGTCGCACTAAAAGCGGGTACTTATGTTAGGATGTGTGTGCATATTGATCCTGGGGAGAAGCCGGATCGGAAAGGAAGTTATACAGATTTCACGCCATCTTATCTCAATTCTTAATATCCCGCGATACGTGCTTCGGATTTGAGTTTGTTTTGAAATTGGAGGTGGTATTTACTTATTGCTATACATTGGAACTGCGTTATTACTGTTTGTGTTCTTGGCCGTTTACCTGGAGTTGAGGGGGGATATGGGACAGGTTATATAATATCACTAATTAGTGGAAAATATGTGATTGATGAGGTGGTATTGAGTGGCAATATCGATACTGTTAAAAGTAGAGATGACCGTAATCTCGTATTAGTAGATTGGAGGATCACGATGAGAGATCAGGAGGAGCTGAATCGCATAGGGCATACAAGCTGAAGATAGATCATAATGCATGAGAATGTGTGCGCTCACATGCGTAGAAAGGAGTAGCTTCATGTACATGTATAAAGCCGTCGATAGAAAGCGCTTATGAAGGATAACAATTATCTACAATTCTAACAGATACCACATATGATAATCGATGTTGAGCTACTGTTCACCTGGGATGACTTCTTCCACTGATGTACGAGCCGTTCCGAAGAGTCACGGTAAGTCGAGTAAAGTAGACAATTGGAAAGGCGTCGATTACAGCTCCCGGAATCTAACTAATTACAGCAGAAGCAGATACCGATAACAATACTTACGTGATATAGCGTTATTCAAACCCGTAGTACGTGCTATTTACGCAATGCCTCAATGTCATCTATTTCCTTGACAGCTTCAACTGACAGCACAATGGGGTGGTCTTCCCCCACGTAGACACTGTCCTCGATACGTATTCCCATATTCCGGAAATGTTTCGGCCATCTGGGATCATTGGGAATGTACACACCACTGAGGCGTTACGTGAGGAGTGGAAACGAAGGAAGTAAAAGCTGAGGACTCACGGTTCAATCGTGACTATCTGGCCTGACTGGAGCTTTCGGACGCGTCCATAACTCCCACAGTCGTGGAGATCAACGCCTACATAGTGTCCGACATGATGCGGATAGAGGATATTGGAGAGCGCCTGCAGGTGTCAGTACCTGATATAGGAATAGGGTGATGTAGAAGCATACACCGTCCAACAAATTGAATCCGAGTAGCGTCAACTCACTTCGTAGACCGTCTTCTGAAACCCGGTGAATGTCGTTAAGCGAAACTCCAGCGGATTCCCGGCACAATTTAACACAGTTTCTCTGCACGTTTAACACAGCTGAATACAGATCTCGCTGCGCATCTGTGAACTTGCCATTAACCGGCCACGTCCGTGTGATGTCTGTTACATAGCCACCATATTGCTACGTGGTCATTAGTTCCAGGTTCCAGATGTTCTGGTGCTACTGACTTTACCCCGCCAGCGTCAACTAGGACGAGATCTCCATCTCTGATTTACAATGAGCTTGAGTAAGGGCAGGTAATAACTATGGCTCACCGTAAGAGACAGTCATTCGATGTGTAATGAATGCTAAGAGCGTTTCTCCCTCCAGCAACAACCGGGACATATGCTGACCGATCACATCCACCACGTATGAAATCATACTCTAAAGATGCACACAAGTCTTTCTCCGAAGTGAAGTACTGTCTGATAGCTTTGTTATATGCCCTTCCTGAGATTTTACCTGCGTTGCGCATCAATGTCGCTTCAGCTCCACTCTTGACAGCCCGTAGCTGGTGGATTATTGGCCTCAATGGCTGAGTGTGTTTTTCTTCCAGCGCTTTAGGTAGACTAGGTCCCTTTATTCCGCCGAAATTTTTTTGACAAGCTGACTTAGACTGTGTTGGAACGTCGATGAATACGGTTTTTGCATTCTGGAGGAGTGGGGCAATGTGAAATTGCATATGTTCAACATCATATGCCTGCCTCAAATTAGCTCTTCAACCTCTAACTTAATGCTGTTGTAAGTACCTTATCGGCATTGAAAACTTCCATTGCCGATTCAACACCCGTCCTGGTACCATCCCATAGCTCCGCATGTGCATCCTTTCCTTGGACAAACAAGTGGAATAAATGTTCTCCATCGGCGCCAGTCTTTTCTTCCCGGAAATCAGTCCCCCACTTTCCTTCTATAATGATACATACCTATTACCGCTACAGCCTCGGGCTCTAGAAATCCGGTAAGATAGAAGAAGTCGGGGTCTTGATGAAACTTATAGAATACTGGGCCGGAACGATACTTCACAGACGCGCTTGGTACGACGGCAACACCTCCGGGGGGGAGCGACGCCGCAAGACGTGCGCGGCGGAGAGCGTATTCCAGAGAAGTAATTCCCGGTGTAACTATACGAGGCTAAGCAAAGCTTTTCGGAGGAGAGGGCGCGGAACGAACGTTCGCCAGCTTTCAGAAGATGCGGATGCGTCTCATGCGTGGGCTGGCCTAAACGCAAGGTTGAAAATGTAGAAGCGCATAATACTTTATAAGGTTTCTGTCGTAGGTGTGCTGTAGCAGAACAGCAGATATGAGGGAGCTGTGCGCGTTGGAAGAGTGCGGACAGCATAATATTAATTGGATGGCAGGATACAGGTTACTCCTGAGTACTCGTCAATTTTTTCGTTTCCGCCCCCCTGCACCCCTAACCCTGGAATTTACCATGCCAAGAGTCATTTTAAGCCAGGGTTTACCGCGTAGCAAAGGAATAGACAGCGCCGAGTTTAATTAAGGTTCATTGGTTGAGAGAGCTCGATAGCAAGGCAGGTTTAACTTTGTCCAACCTCAACTGTCAAATTTTCTTTGTCATACTCAGGCTACCTGTATACAAATGTGATTTCCTCAGTTGATCAGCCAAGGTTTTCAATTTGACTTGCTGCTGAGCACCTCAGCAGTCACACTGCTGGATTTTGTCCAACCCTGGCTGTAGGAACCTCCTCCAGCACTTTGTCCCATATGCCATCCTGTGCTTCTGGAAACGCAGTACCCTGGTCCAGTACCTCTGTCAGTAGACAAGTTTATAGAGGAAATTCTACAAGTTAGCCACATACAGAAGAGGAAGAGCCAAAAACCATTGCTAGCAGCTACCACTGTGTCAAAGAAGTGAAGCCCTCCTACTTGCTCTTACTGTCAAGGTGTAGGCTATCAAAACTATAATGAGAAATGCCTGGGTTTGTAGATATAGACTACTTGAGCTGATTTGATATCACTTGACTTGATTTGTCAGAAAGTATAAATTAAACTCGGCGCCGTTTATTCCTCTGCTACGCGGTTTATACGGTAGGTTATCGGTGGGCGATAACTAAAAAAAATTGACGAGTAGACGTTCAAATCTCTTCTAAATACCCTAACCCTGCGCATATCTGTATATCGTAACAAAATATAAAAGATTAACCCCTAACCCTGTTGTGCTCTCGTTCCCCTCACTCGGTTTCCCCTTCGGCACGAAAAATAAGTCTGGGCACAAGAGCAACCCGGTTGAGTTGTTCGAAGAATTCCATCTATCTTTTTGCCTAGGACAGCACTTAAGTACTCTATTTATGTGTGTGAAATGTGCGGACAGACGAATGTCCTTTTGCCCTGGCTTGAGTAACACGGAAATTGAATGCTTCTATTCAGGCACTCGGTATGAAAAACGGTGATTTTTTATGACAAACGCACTTAAGCGCATGGGTCTACTACCTAGGTATTGGGATTTCAAAACTTGGCCTGCATCTATCCACAGAAAATTGCAATGCCTTCTTACAGCAGTCAATGGGTTCTGGGAACTGTAAACTTCGTGACATATGGAAGACAAAATCGGGAGTGCAGAGATTTCTGGATGATATGTATTAGGGAGTGCTAGCATGGGCAGTTTTGAGACTAACTATTTGTGTCAAGGTAGCTTCATTCCAATATCGAGCTTCAATACATCTGATGTCGACTTTGCTGCGCAAACACTCGAGTTGTGTCTCCAGAACAAAAAGATGGAGCGGGAGCTCCGCCACCTAGCCGGCTTGCCCGGAGGCGCAGGGTTCTGTCATACTCTGGATAGAGTGAATACAGTATGATTAAAACAAACAAAAAGATGGAAAATACAGAGCTGTTGATTGGTGAAAGCTCCGACACGGGACAGTCAGTTCAGCCAGTTGGCGAATTTCGCTTTCGGAATTCCATACAGTCACTGGAGGTGTGTCGGCCTGCAGGGTGTGAGCGTTTTTTGCTTTGTCATAGCAAAATATTAAATTTCTTTGGTGACACACACTGTCACACCCTGAGCGCCGACACCCCTGGTGAGGACTCTAATAGCCTGAAGAACGGGGACCCCACTTCCGGTATTCACCGAGATCGACCCGCTGTCGCGCTTATATCAATCCCCATTTCACTATACCCATCATTTGATTTTAACATCCAAAACCCATATTCACAAAATGGTTATAGCCCGTGTTGCCCAAACAGCTCACTCACGAGCCGTCAGTCTCCTTAGAACCATCCATCTTCATTCTGCTTCATGTCCCTGCCATGGAAACCCTATGCATCCGCACCACTTCGCAAAAACTGCGGCTGCGGTTTCTCGGTTCATGGGTACTCCAGGAAGTGATATAACCCGCCAGAAAGAATATGCATTCCAGATGGCCGGTATGGGAGCCCCGGCTTTAGTAGCCCCGACCTGACTGTGTTACAAGCCTCGAATATACGTTTTGGACCGGGATCCACGAGGGAAGTCGGTATGGACTTCGCAAATATGGGGGCGAAGAAGGTCATGGTTCTCACAGACCAGATTATTTCTCAACTCCATCCTATGAAGGTTGCCATCGAAGCACTGGAGAGAGAGGGAATACAGCACGAAATTTATGATAAAGTCCGGGTTGAACCAAAGGTATAAAGATGGAGCTAGAATTCGGATACGCTACGCAAGCTCACACTTTTAGGACTATTCTGTAAAAGATGCAATCGAATTCGGAAAGAAAACGACAGAGATTGATGCGTTTTTGGCCGTGGGAGGAGGTAATAAATGATGCTACGTTCTGGCTGAAGGGTGCCTGATAGCATTTGATAGGAAGCGTAATGGATACGGCGAAGATTGTAAATCTTTACACAACATTTCCGGATGCCGATTTTTTGGATTTTGTGTGTCATCCTTTCATACTCTCTCGGCGTGATTTGGGATGGCTGTGTTGATTGCAGTTAGGTCAATGCACCATTGGGCAAAGGATTGCCCATTACAAAGCCCCTAAAGCCATTAATTTGCATTCCAACGTACGAGGAGACGCACAGCATAATACTCCTGAGTGTATATATTGGCGACTAACAAATGGGATTAGTACAGCAGGAACAGGCAGCGAGACAACAGGCACGGCAATATTGTTAGCGGTTCTCCTCCCTTACTTGTACTTGTTGCGGGGCGCTGATATCTATCATAGCGATCTTGTCTCCGAGAAAGCCAAAACTGGAATTGCACATCCAGCTCTCAAGCCTACCCTCGGCATCTGCGATCCACTGAACACCAAAACCGCACCCTCGGCAGTCCACGCCTCCTCAGGACTTGACGTCCTTTGTCATTCCCTAGAATCGTATACCGCAATTCCGTATTACGAGCGTACACCCCGCCCTTCGAATCCCATTCTTCGTGAGTTTTTCTGCGCCGTTCTGACAACAATATACCTACCTAGGTGGGTGGTAGATTGATAGCGGATTCTAAAACACCTTCAGGTCCGGCGTATCAAGGTGCGAACCCCATAAGCGATGTATTCTCGCTCAAGGCTTTGCAATTGACTGTCAAATACCTTCCTCGAGCTGTCAGAGATCCAGAGGACGCCGAGGCGCAATCTCAAATGCTCCTCGCGGCAACATTAGCTGGGGTAGGATTCGGCAATGCGTTCGGCTCAATCATCCTGAGCAGTCACATACTATGCATACTAATTCAAAGTGCAACAGTGGTGTTCATTTGTGCCATGGTATAAGTTATGGAATCTCCGGGGCCAATAAAGAGTATAAGCATAAGGGCTACGAGATTGAACATCCACTTATTCCTCATGGAGTACTCACCACCAACCATAGTCATGAACCAACGCTGATCGATGTATAGGTTTCTGTTGCTGTCACCGCTCCTGCAGTGTTCAGATTTACAAGCGCCTCAAATCCACAACGCCACTTAGACGCCGCACAGGCATTTGGAGTGGATATATCCAGCGCACGGACAGAAGACGCTGGGCAGCTCCTCAGCGAAGCTTTGAAGGAGTTTTTATTCCATCTCGGGGATCAGCCAAAGGGAATTAAGGATCTGGGGTATGGGCGAAGTGATATCGATGGCCTAGTTGAAGCAACATTGCCTCAGAGACGGGTTCTTGCGCTTGCTCCAAACTTCCAGGAAGAGATACAGGCGCAGAAGGAGGTTCTGAGTGGTATACTGGAGGATTCGCTAGAGTATTAGTTATCAACTCGGGACAGTTTGGTATACCCTATGTAGGGTAAATGTTTGAAATTTTATTTCCGATCGGTCCATACACCCTTAGCCCTGATGTTCCCCGACGAACTTCAGTTGGGAAAGTTTGTGAAGCTTCACAATCTACAATTCGCCGACCCATTAACACGTTGGAAGAAAGAGATAGATGGGCGGAGAAACTGAGCAGGCATCATAAGCAAATGGCGTCGGAATGCAATAATTTAACTACTGACAATTTGTGTGTGGCCTGATCAGCTCAGAACGCGGATCCAACACAATCATTAACCAGTCGCTCATGAGGTTATCTACCATGTCAAGCTGCCACAGTTGATGCAAAGAAAGTATTTGTTGGATTGGTTACCACAAGGCTTGAACAAAGACAATAAACCTGAAGCAACACCTGATTATGAAACATGATTGACAAGAGGTGAAATGAATCAAATATTTTTGCTAATATGATAATAAGAGTAGAAAGATTAGCATTTGAAAATGCAGCAACAGATTCAAATGTTGAGAATAATAAAGAAAATTGAGACAATATAATTAATACTGAAAAAGGTGGAAATAAATGCAATATAGTTGAAATTAATCACAATATATATCTATATTGAATTGGTATCCAATAATTTCCTTCTGCTATTGAGCAATATAAAAATTATACTGAATGGGAAAAATATAATTATTGTTTTGGCAGTTGTTAGTGCAGTTCAAAGCAAGTACATGACTTTGAAAACTCCATTTGTAAAATATAATTCTGCTTCCAGATATTATCAAAGTACATCAGAAAAATGCAAAATCACCGCAGAGCATTCGTACTAACTCCGGGGGGCTGCTGGAGGCTCCTGGACACTCCAATATACTCCCTGACAATGCCGGATCATAGGATGGTACTCGAGCAGCCACAGGGAGAAATGTTGAAGTTGCAGACTGTCTCAGAGCGGTCAGCTGATCTCTAGGAGACACCCAGAGCTTGGGCTGGTATTCTGGGAGCATCCTGGAGATATTTCAGAAGTTTCGGACTCTTGTAGAGCTCTAGCCAAGATGTTTCGAAAGCTTGACAGTTATGTTCTCTATTTTACAACGTGTCGGTGCATGTGACCTGGGTTTCAGAAGCCCAAAAACAACTGATAGCATGCTCAATACATCTGAGATGGTATGATCATTGTGGCTCCTGAGATTCCCAGTGCACCGGAGAAGCTCAGCTCTCCTGAGTATCAGGAAACCTATAATATCCTTTGGGCTCCTGAGATGTCCAGTGCTTCTAGGACGTTCCAAACTTACGAGATCCCCAGTGCTTTTGAGATCCCTGGCACTCCGGAGATCCGAGGTGCTCCAGACATCCCAGGTGCTCCTGAGATGGTCGATGCTCCTGAGATCCCTGGTGCTCCTGAGATACTCAATACTCCTGAGATTCCAGGTGCTCCTGAGATGCTCAATGCTCTTGAAATTCCAGGTGCTCCTGTAATGCTCAATGCTCCTGAGATGCTCAATGCTTCTGAGATCCCAGGTGCTCCTGAGATGCTCAATGCTCCTGAGATCCCAGGTGCTCCTGAGATGCTCAATGCTTCTGATATCCCAGGTGCTCCTGAGATGCTCAATGCTCCTGAGACTCCAGATGCTCCTGAGATACTCAATGCTTCTGAGATCCCATGTGCTCATGAGATGCTCAACGCTCCTGAGATCCCAGGTGCACCTGAGATGCTCAATGCTTTTGAGATCCCAAGTGCTCCTGAGATGCTCAACGCTCCTGAGATCCCAGGTGCTCCTAGATGCTCAACTGTTGTGAGATTCCAGGTGCTCCTAGATGCTCGCTGCTCCTGAAATGCTCAGCCCTCAGTGGCACTCCCAAAGTCACGTTTGTACAGGCTTTTGATGAGGGTGAAATCTTGATTCTATTGATATCTACAATATATACAGTGTTGGACGAAAACAAGGGAGATAGGAGACAACATTCAAGAGGACTTGGAGAGAGATGATGTGATGATGGGCAAGCTGATATCAAGAAGCCAAGTGGAGGACATGACTTGGATGGAGAGCAGAGGCTGCATGTGTGGTGCTTGGCAGCAAGTACATGAGACGTAGTCAGAAGGGTCAGTCAGTAGCGACAGCCGGCTGTACAGAGCGAGGGCCCGGTGGAGTGCAAGTCCAATTGATGCATGAAGGGAGAGTTGGTAGGTGCAGCTGGCGGCAGAGAGCAAGGGCCAAGGGGAGTGCGAGTGTAATTGATGCATGAAGGAATAGTTGGTAGGTGCAGCTGGCTGCAGAGAGCGAGGGCCAGATGGAGTACGAATGTAGATGGAGTGCGAGTGTAATTGATGCGTGACCTGGCTTGAGAGATGTTATCCCACAATCTCAAAGCTGAGTAAAGAGGATAACTTGGATACAGTGCAGTCTGTCTCTGCAGCGGGCTTCAGAGGCGACCACCACCCAGTATGCAAAAGTGATCGATTGAGTGAGTGCAGATGAGAGCTGACTTAACTGGCAATTTGCAGAGAAGGCGACAAACTCTGGTAATGCTGAATGTGACTGGAAGGAATGATGGAGATGATGGATGAGAGCTAGAGAGCTGCAGAGAGACCAGGGATAGAAGAAAGCACCGAGAGCTTGGATTTGTATGTTAAACACTAGGTCTTGAACTGGTAGGTAGCATCCGTCAACTCATATAATCTGCTTGGCAAGCCGTGTCCTCTAACCCAAACTCACAGGTTGAATTCAAATCAGAGGTTCAAATTCGGCCAACCAAGCCTTATAAGGCTTAGTCCATTGATTATCAAACAGATTAGACGAGAATATGAATGCAACTTACCAGACCATGTTCTTGTTTCTCGCATACAAATCTGAACTCTCAGATCCATCTCTGTCTCTCTGCAGCTCCCAAACTCTCATTCATAATCTGTCTCATTCCTTCTTGTCCCCTCTCTCAACCTCATCTCATCCAGGTTTTCTACAGTTAGGTTCCCTTCCCTGAGTATTGCCAGTCGTCAGGTGGTTAACATCATGAGCCAGCTGTGATCTGTCGTTGCTCGATCGATCACTCTTGTATACTGTGGAACTCATATCTGTAGCTGGCTTCAGAAACCAACGTCTGTCCTAGCAATGTCAACTCCTCCACTCGGCTTTGCAATCGTGGGATAACATCTCTCAAGCCACAGGTCTTGAACCAGATACACTCACACTCCATCAGGCCCACACTCTCCTGGCCTCACTCTCTCCAGACAACTGCAGCTATCCACTCTTTCCCTCCCATACGAGCACTGTATGTGCAGTCGAGTACTGTGCGTACAGCCTCTGCTCTCTGCCCAAGTCAAGTCCTCCACTTGGCTGCGTGATTGTTTGTTAACATCTCCCAAGCCAGATCTTGCACCAATTATTCGCATTGTGTCTTGCCCTCACTTGCAGTAACCGCTTCAGAGACCATCTCTCTTACAATCATTCGTACTCGGCCACCTCCATCCTGCTCTATATCCATCTCGTCCATTTCTTTTTGAACACCCTCCAAGACCACTTGTGATCCATCAGGTCCATCTCACTCCAATCTTACTGGTTATCTGTATTGTAAATCTCTCCAAGCCCGTTGGAAATCCATCATGTCATATTTCTCCAAGCCCACTGGTGATCTATATTGTCATCTCTCTCCAAGCCAGCTGGAGATCCGTCATATCTCTCCAAGCTGCTCTTATGTCCCCCTGGGTATCATTCCAAGTGTGTTTATCGTGTAGATAGTTGGATATCAATAGAAATTACATTTTTAAGTACTTATGTTCCAATACTAGTACCATTTATTTATTTATTTATTCATCATACAGCATGCAGCCCGCAGGCTATGGCCGGTGAGGTACAAACAAATAACCTTGAACAAGAACAACAAATGAAACCGAACAAAGGAAAAACGAAAAACCCCTGGCTAGATAGCACCGCTCCGCAGTCTCCTATCACCCCTGCTCTAGTTACAAAGAAATTTCAAATAAATCATAGTGGTTTGTAACACACTTCATACAATAATAAAATATCTGTCAGTCTCATTCGGCTTGGTTCTGCATATCATGCGGGTTTTCCCCCTGGGGTTTACCCTCCTCCTCCCATCCCCGTTCAAATTTCATTCTCCTCTCAACTCTCTGCTTCTCCTTTCTTTTCATCATCATCCTCCCCATCATCCCCTCCACTCTCACTCTGATGTTCCTCCACCATATCGTTGACAGTTCCCTGGCCTGCAATTCGGATGTTACCCTGCCCAAGGTGTTCATCTTACCCTGCCCAAGGTGTTCATCATCACGGAATTGGCCAAGGTACCATCTTTGAGTAGCTATATGTGTATCGTGCAGAAAATGTTTCAAAGGTTGCATTGCTTTATCGGTATAAAGAAGATACTTCCAGAGATATCGAGGGTGAACAACTCCAATCTCTTGCCACATGTTTTGTCTTTCGCGTTGGTATAAAGGGCATCTTAGTAGAAAATATTCCGGTGACTGGGAACCTCCATAGCGACATGGGCAGTGAGGGGAGTCAACAGAATTAGTTGGTATTTTGAATAGGTAACTGCAGAAGTATCCATGTCCAGTTCGTAGTTGGGTGACAGTAGATGCAAACTGGCGGTTGCCACTTCTGAAAATATTGTCTGGTTTGGTATGGAATATTCCAATATAGTTCTTTCCTTTCGCGGGATGTCGCATCCACCAATCCCCCCATGCCTGCATTTTTGCTGCTTGGGTTACCCTCTTGAGGTACGATAAGGAGATGTTATAGTAGGTAGGTGGTTTTTCCAGAGTGGACTTTTTTGCCAACTTATCGACAAGTTCATTTCCAGGTACATCTGTATGGCCAGGAACCCATTGTACTGTGATAGTAGTTTTGAGTGCATCGAGGTTATTGGCAATGTTGGAGAGTACCAGGAAAGTGGACTGTCCAGGGGCAGGTTTGAGGGTATTGAGACGTCGTATGGCAGCTTGATTGTCTATGAAAATCCATATATGTCTTTTGGTGAGGTTATTATGTTGACAGATCTGAAAGCATTTCTGTGCAGCTTTAAGAATTCCAAGTAATTCAGCATCATAAACTTCCTGTTGATGGCCCATTGGATAGGTTGCTTCAATGACTTCTTCTCCTATCATTTCAACTACAGTTCCTGCGACAATATTTTTGTTCAACATAGATCCAGCTGAATAACAAACATTATTGCGGTCATCCTGTTTCAACATTGCATGCCGGGCTTCATGGGCTTTGGCTTCTTCTTCTTTTGAACGAGGATTAATTTGCGTTTTGACTCTACTTCCAATCCACGGTGGACAGGCTGTGGTTGAATAGGTTTCAATTTCCGAACTATTGGAAATCCATCGTCTGAGGGTCGATAAGGTTTGGATAAAACGTGTTTCAAATTTGCGGTTATTTTGTTGCATACTGTCCCATGAAATCCAGGGCCCAGTTGTGTTACTAGACTCTGGGATTTCATGAAATAGAGGGAAAGTCAATGAACAACGTTGTCGGATTGGATGCATTTCGGGAAATGTAAGTATTCAAATTGCATATTTTCTTCGCATGTGATTAAGTCGAACAGCTACTGGTGGCAGGGCTGCTTCATTGCGTAGCGCTATCGTTGGGGATGTGTGGAAGGCTCCAAGGATGCACCGATGTGCCATATTTTGAACTGTTTCAAATTTCTGTTGATATGTTGTTTGCCCCATCCACCAAACTTCAGCTTCGAAGTCGCAGACAGGTACAACACACGCATTGCATAGATGGCGGACTGCACTGGGCGTTAGTCCTCATTCTGTATTGGCTAGTGATTTGAGGGCTCCAAGGGCTCTTTTGCCGCTTGCGGCCTTCAGCATAACATGGTGTTTGAAGTTGATTTTTCTGTCAAACCAAATACCAATCCACCTTACCACATCTGGGCCAATGCCTTTTGTGCTGGGGGAAATAGTAGTGCCATTGGGTAGGGTAATCTTTTCGTCATTGGAGGTATCACCGTTTCGTTTATTGTGGAAGAGCATCATCTCTGACTTTGAGTCATCAAATCGTACCACACTGTTATCTGCCGATTTGAAAGCTGTCCGTGCAGCCGCTTCGAGGCATCTTGCATTATAAGTTTTTGATTTGCTTTGAACAACAATCACAACATTATCAATGTAGCTTGGAGTCCAGGAGCTGGGTGATGGGTTGTGAGTTCGTAGAAAAGAGGACTGAGATAGAGGAGGAAGAGAATTGGGGATGCAGGTGATCCCTGAGGGATTCCTGTCCGGACAGGGCTGAAGTCTTCCTTTTGTCCATCAAATGCCAGTGCTGTTGTACGGTCAGATGAAAAGTGGTCGACCCATAATTGAATTGCGGTCGGGTAGCCCAGATGCCGTAGAGTTTGGAGGCGACGGTCCTTGGATACATTGTCGAATGCGCCACTCACATCCATAAAGAGGGCAATTGTGATTTCCGTTGCATGTTTTCCTTGTTCAATTTCATGTGTAAGTGCCATTGCAGCATCTATAGCAGAACGTTGTCTTCGTCCTCCTATTTGGTCTTTGTGTTGCAGGTTGTATTTTTCAGCGATGTATGCAATTCGGTTTGCCATCAACTTTTCAAGGATTTTCCCAAGGCAATTGAGAAGGGCAACAGGTCAGTAGGCCTTAGGTATTGAATAATCAGGGTTTCCAGGTTTGGGTATAATCACAGTCGTTGCTTGTCGCCAACAGGTGGGGTGATATCCTGTGGTGCCAAGTATAGCAAAGAGACTGTTGAATTGTTCAGTGGCTGCTAGGTATGCTTGCCGGAGACAGTAAAAGGGAAGCCCATCGGGTCTGGGGGCTTTACGTGGTGCAGAGGTAAAAATTGCTTGTTTGATTTCTGTAGGGGTAAATGTGACCCATGGCAGGGTTGGTCGATTGGTGATATCAGTTGGGGAAGGTGCTACTGGTGGGGGTGGAAACATGGTGGAACGGAACAGTATGGCCTTTTCTTCAAAAGTGACTGCTGTTGTGTTGGAGAATGATAGGGGTGGTGTTCGCTGGGTTTTCCTGGGTTTGGTGTAACGGAGGGCTGTAAAGATCTCAGTGCCTTGTGCATTTGCTAAAAATTCAATCCACATTGTTGTCTTGAAGGTGCAGATATTCCGGAAATATTGGTTTTGAACAGCTTTGAATTTGATGTGATCACATTCAAGGCGGGTTCTCTTCCACTGCTTCTGGGCACGGTTCATCTGTGTTCAGGAGATTCTGAGTTGGGGGGTCCACCAGTGTTTTGAATATGTTGTAAGCTGGAGAACTGGGGTAGATTTCTTGACTGCATCAGGAATCATATCTCGGAGCAGTTCGGCTGATTTGTCAACCTTTGATTCGGATGGTTTTCCATGGAGGTATTGCCAGACCATTCGTGAGGCATGGGAGAGTATATTGAGAGTTTTCGAGAATAAATCCCACTCTGTCTTATTCCAGTTGTATCTTATCGTGTTGGAGTCTGTGGTAACAAGTTCAGATTCTGCCAAAATATCAAAACGTATTGTTGCATGGTCTGAACCAGTTGATGCATTGTCATCCACTGCCCAATTTGTAACTGAGTCATGGATACCTTGGGATGTAAAGGCCAGGTTGATAACAGAGGTTCCCTTGCCATTTCGGTAGTAGTATGTAGGGGTGTCAGGTTCATTGAGGAGGGAAAAGTTATTGGTTTCCATGATATGAACAAGTTCGTCGGTGCGTATGGGTGTTTTGATTTGTGAATTCCACCATGTATGATGGGCATTCATGTCACCAGCAATAATGCATCGTTCAGGCGATAGGATATTGGTGAAGCTTCTTGGAATGGTGTAGAGATCAGATATGGCTTCGTGTTCATTGTAAATATTGAAGACTGTGATTGGTGCTATTGCTGGGCTGGATATTTCAAGGACTTGAATATCAGGATTCTGGCTGATGTCGGCATGTGGTGAGCATTTGATATAAGGATTGTTTTTGGCCACATAGGCAATTGTTCTATTGTGTTTTCTTAAGTTTTTAGGTGGTATCAGTAGCTCAAATCCAGGGTGTGTTGTAATGAATGTGTTGTCTGGGTTGAATCCAGGTTCTTGGAGTAAAAGAAGGTCGGCCGTTCCAGCTGCAAAGTCAAGAAGGGTATTGATGACTAAGGAGGAACGGTTGCAGTTGTGTTGTATAATTCGAATTTTGGTAGATGAATTGGAAGGTTGTTTAGGCATGGATGATGGTTGGGTGGTCTTTCATGAACTTGGCTCGTGCCTCAGCACGTAGGGCAGTAATTGTTGAGTATTTAGAATCGTTGGCCCGGTGATGACCGTTGCAATTGATGCATTGGATAACATCATGGACACACAATTTGCCTATGCTGGGACATGATCCGCATGAGTGGGAGGTGGTGGTATGATGTTCTGCACATATATTGCAGATAGCTGATTGTTTGCATCGTAGGTAGGAATGGCCATATTGTTGGCAGTTAGTACATTGGTCAGTTGGTCGGGATGCCACATATCGGTCAACTTTGCGGGTCCTGCCATCTACTTGTACTCCATGGTCTTGAATAAGTTTTGCTTCATGTTCAGTACGGACTGCGATAACCATGGTGATTGCCTTTTTGTGTGGTCGTGTTTCTGGCTTCATAAGAGATCGTGGTAGAGTGGTAAGCTTGATATGATTGTTGTTCATCTCAATATCTTCTTTCAATAATGTCATTCCTGTTTCACATTCAGGAAACATAGTGATGTCAATGGAGTGAACCATCATTCGGATCCAGGTTTCTTGCTTTTTGAGATTTTGTGCGGTTGGGTCGACAGAATGAACTGTTTCTTCAATAGCAGCCTTGTGGGCTAGTACCAATTCCACAGGGCAGGCATTTGCTGTCAGGAGGACGAGATTGTGCTTATAGTCGGCAGAAACATGTCCAATATTGGCCAAAGGGTCTGCATGGCAACATCGGAGGGTGGTGTTGATGGCAATACTAGTGCCAGTCTAGCATGTTGGTGGTTGCACTTGAGCACAAACCTGTTTTTCATGAACTACAGAATCATATACCGGTGCATCTTGAGGCTTCCAAACCTCATACTAGTGCTCCTGAAGGCCAAAGAACCGTGTACTGGCGCTTCTGGATGTTACCGAACCTTACACCAGCGCCCTTGGATGATACAGAACCTTGCACCAGTGCTCCTGCAGGCTCCCAGAGTCTCCCAGAGGCTCTGCAGAGTACATCATTTGAAATCAAACTCCACAACCTCTGGTGGGCCGTGTGGCTTCCGGGACTGCACTATTGACTTTGTTGATGAATGGTACGACTCGAAGCAGAGCTCTACGGAGCTTCCACAGACCAGCTTGCCCGGTTTGGCCAGTGGTTTGGAGATGCTCAGGACAGTCTGGAACTCAAGCTGCGTCCCGAAGCTAGCTGTGGACTGACAACTAAGTATGTTCGAGAACTTGAACGAGAATGTCACGCCATCATAACTGCCATGTTCGGTGCATCGAAAGTCGCTGTCGCTGCAAAGTTGGAGATCGAGCGGCACCTGTTGGAAGCTGAGACAGCAGCAACATATTGGTCGGAGGTGCGCCAACAAGAGGTTGCCCGGTGTCTGGAGATAGGGGTTCACATGGCAAGCCATGCAGCTCAAGCTGCGTTTCATTACGCCATGATGGAAAAGCGCCTGGAGTATGATCTGGATTGGGACTCAAGGAATGGTCAAAATTTACAGACGCAGCTAACACTGCAACTCTATCACTTTGGAAAACCCAAAATGCACCTCCTCTGTCATTACTGCAAGTTCATTGCCAGGATGGGTGGTCCTGATAATTTTTCATCTGAGATTACAGAGTTCTTGCATATTGCGATTGTCAAAGAAGCATACCATACCAGCAATGGGGTCAACTTCATACTACAGTTTCTTTAGCACAACGATCGCTACACCATGATGGACTACATGGAACTCACTCTTCGGTGGCTTGCTTTGTACAGATAGTATGTCGAGGAGAGTGCAGTAGTGCTGAACATCATGATGGGTTGAGAGAAACGGCAAATGACAAGTTAAGCCCAGTAGTGAAGGCTCCTTGCCGGTGAATCTGAACCTTTGATTCGACCCAGTACACAACCTCTGTGGTAATTTAAACTTTCAACCATTTGTGCATGTTCACGGTCTTTCAAGCGGATATCACTAGCTGAAACAGTTGCAACCTTCAACATTCAGACATTGCCATCACTTGTCAGGCAGCATCTGCAGGAGATCTGGGGCCGTGAGGCGGTCAGTGTGATCTGGGGCTACAGAAATGAGTTCAAGGAAGACATAACCTTACAACCTCACAATGAGGTCACTTTCTACATGCTGGAATTTTATAACCCTCAGCAGATATACTGGATCCTGCTTAACTGCAGCATTGAGGGTATGCCAGATTGTGAGACGCACAGGCGGCCACCACAGGTGATATGGGTGCATGTGGGCAAAAATTCGGATGATGGACTCCATGGGTACCACCCCACATTTCCCATTCTATACTTCACCTATTCACCACCGACCAGGACCTCTCTGGTATGTGAGATGATTGCGAGGACTGGTGGCCGGCTGTTGCAGCAGCACCCTCATTTCTTTTCATCCCTTGAAGCCTGGGTTGATAGGCCAGCACCGCTGGAGTTGGCCGTTGTTGTTGGCACACATTTTGATCATTGTTTAAGGCACCCTCAAGACGTGGATGGGTTTGACAGAGTAGTAAAGGAATCAACACCACATGTTATTGCCGTGGAGAAAATTGAAGGGCTGTACCACCTGGTCCCAGAGATCGTGGCAGCAACAGGGAACAGTTCGGTATGGATTGTAAATAATCAAGTGGATTTGATTACGTACTGGGATGTATATTAAGACAAAACACATATGGACAAAAGGTTTGGAGCCACCTCTGCCATTTATCCAAACGAATGGGAGGAATTTCACGCAAGGGTGCGCTTGAAATCCAGTTGGTAAATATAGACAATATATTAGTATAATGAGATCTAGTGATGTCTATTTATACAAATTTCTTGTGACGATGTTTGAGGTAGCAGCAATGAATTGACAGCCTGATCTATGAATAGAGTGACATATGATGCCAATTGGCAGTGAGGGCTGTGGAGCATCAGGAAGCCACGCAGAGCAGAGTACACAAAGGAGCAAGTTTGTGGACCTCCAAGCAACTAGAAGGAATGCTGTGAGATGCTTCTGTGCAATTGTGGAAAGTTCACAGGTGCACCCGGAGCTGCCTGGAGCACGTTGGAGCATAGTAAAATAATATGGGAGGGTTTGGAAGCATCTCAAGCTGCATGGAGGATCCCAGAAGGTGGGTGCCATGCCAGGGAGGACATTGCATTTTCCTGATACACACTATCTCAGACCCTCGCTCTCCTGGCCTCGCTTCCTACAGGCAACTACAGTTGGCCACTCATACCTTCCCATATGAGCACCATATGTGTAGTCGAGCACTGTGCGTACAGCCTCTGCTCTCTACCCAAGTCAAGTCCTCCACTTGGCTGGGTGATTGTTTATCAACATCTCCCAAGCCCGATCTCGCACCAATTAATTGAATTGTGTTTTGCCCTCACCCGCAGCAACCACTTCAGACACTCTCTCTCTCACAATCACTTGTGTTCGGCCACCATAATCCCTCTCTATATCCATCTTGTCCATCTCTCTTTGAACTCCCTTCAAGCCCACTTGAAATACATCATGTCTATCTCTCTCCGATCCTACTGGTGATCCATATTGTTAATCTCTCCAAGCCTGCTGGAAATCGGTCTCGTTATATCTCTCCAAGCGCACTGCATATCTATATTGTCATCTCACTCCAAGCCAGCTGCAGATCTGTCATCTCACTCCAAGCCTGTCTCATGTCCCCCTGTGTATTAGTCTAAGTGAATTTATAGTGTAGATAGTTGGATATAATAGAAACTACAATTTTAAGCACATATGTTCCAATACTAGTGCCACTCTAGCATGATGGTGTTTGCGCTCAAGCATAAACAAGTTTTTCATAAACTCTAGAATTGTATACCAGTACACCCAGTGGCTTCCAAACCTTACACTGGTGCTTCTGGAGGCTACAGAACTATGCACTGGCGCTTCCAGAGGTTCCAGAACCTTACACAGGCGCTTCTGGACACTCCAGAACCTCGTACAGATGCTCCCAGAGGCTCCCAGAGGCTCCCAGAGGCTCCTAAAGGCTCTGTAGAGCGTGTTATTCAAAATCAACCTCCATACTCTGTGGAGGGTCCCAGGGCTTCTGGCACTGGACGATTGACTTTGCTGATGTAGTATGATAGATTTTGTATATTTTGTTAATGTTTTCAAAGTTTCGACTGCTTTTATTAATGAAACAGTTTGTAATGATACATCCATACTACCCGTAAAAGTTACTATCAGCAATTAATAAATTGCGATTAATCAGTATCGAAAGATTGGTCGTAATCAAACAAGGCTTATCGTTATCCCTTATAGTTGAAAATACAACCTGTGCACGATCATACATGTAGGCTACAGCACTGAAAGTGAGCGTCAATGGAGCTTCAACAGAGTGCTGAGAAACAATATAGAATTTATGTTATGTTTCAATATTATATTTTTTCAAGATCTTTTGACAGTTTTTAAATACAAAACAGCTATTTATAACTCTTTGAGATCACCTGTAATTGATTTGGAGTACAAGCACGATTCCCTATATAATGAACATATTACAATATTGTTGTTTATTATATACAATGAAAATCAGTCACAAAGTGTGAAATGTTATTGAACTATTAAATTTATCTCTTTATAAACACATGTGCAATGCTTTCCTTTTGCCAAATATGCAAGAACCCGGAGATAGAACCCGGCAGATCTAACCAAACCTGGTAAAACCCGCAGGTTGGCCAGTTTGGTTCCAGGTTTAGAACCAGATATTATGACTGGTTCAGATTTTGTCTGGTTCCAAATCCCGACTTCAGCTGGGTAACCGAGAACTGTTGCTAATATTATCATCACCATTACCATCACCATCACCATCACCATCACCATCACTATTAACCTGACAACCATTTGGACCCCTGAACCCTTATTTTATTTGCTCCATCCATTATTTTCACTGTTGGCACCTTCTGCATTACCATCACCATCGCAACTTATCATCATTATTTTTGAATCTCATTTTATATGCTACACCAAAGACCAAAGTAATTCACTGACTGCACATTCAAACTTTTGCAGATTGACACTGATTAACTCGTGGGCATGCTCAATAAATTTGTCTTGGCAATTATATCAAGACAGTTGAAGCAAGCTGGAGTACGTCTGCTATTGGCTCTCCACTGGCTGCTCTACTTCTCCTCCTTCCCCGCCTTCGCCTCATCCTTTTCCTCCAGTGCTGACCCCCTTCGAACTTTTGCAAATAAACTCCAACTGCCTTGTGGCTATGCTCAATCGACTCACCTTGCCGAGTACATCAAGACAGTGAAAGCATGCTATAGTTTATCCACTATTGGCTCTCAACTAGCTGCTCTGCTTCTTCATCTTCTCTGCCTTCGCCTCATCCTCATCCTCCAGTGCTGACCCTCTTTGAACTTTTGCAGATCAACACTGATTGACTCCTGGGTATGCTCAATCAATTCATCTTGCCAAGTACATCAAAACAGTGACAGTATACGTGTGTCGATTATTGACTCTCCACTGGCTGCTTTACTTCTCCTCCGTCTCCTGTTCCTTCTCCTCCTGTTCCAACCCCCTTTGAACATTTGCAGATCAACTCCAATTTACTTGTGGATGTGCTCAATCAATTCATCTCGCCGAGTACATCATGACGGTGCAAGCACACTGGGGTATGTCCATTACTGACCATTGACTGACTGCTCTTCTTCTCCTTCTCCACCTTTGGCTACTCCCGCTCCTCCTTCAGTACTGACACACTTTGAACTTTTGCAGATTAACTCTAATTGACTTGTGAGTAAACTCAATCAATTCATCTCACTGAGTATATCAAGACAGCACAAGCTCGCAGTGGTATCTCCATTATTGGCTCTCGACTGGCTGCTCTACTTCTCCTTCTTCACCTTTGCCTGCTTTTCCTGTACTGACCCTCTTTGAGCTTTTGCAGATCAACTCCAATTGACTTGTGGGTATGTTCAATCAATTCGTCTCGCTGAGTACATCATGATGGTGCAAGAATGCTGGGGTATGTCCATTATTGACTGTTGATTGGCTGCTCTACTTCTCCTTCTTCTCCATCTTTGCTTCCTCCTTCTCTTCCAGAGCTGACCCCTTTTGAACTTTTGCAGATCGACTCCAATCGACTCATGGGTATGCCCAATCAATTTGTCTGGCTGAGTACATCAAAATGATGCAAGCACACTGGGGTATATCAATTATTGGCTCTCGACAGGGTGCTCTACTTCTCTGCTCCTGCTCCTGCTTCTGTTCCTACTCCTGTGTCTCCTTATCCTTACCACCAGTAGGACTGTTTCCATGATCTAGTACTCAAATTACTTTTTCGATCAAACAATTTCTTTTATCAGATAGATGGTGTGGGAGTGAAAATAGAAACACAAAATTACTTATTAGTATTGGAGGCTAGATCATAATTTAATGAGAATTTGCTTCGTTTAATGAAATCTTGTGTAGAAGTATATATTGGATCAAAAATTGCATTTATGACCATGATTGAGTAGAATAAGGGGTGAAACAAGCAATTTCCACTGTGCTTGCTGAGGTTTCTGAGATTTCTGAGGTTCATGAAGTATTCATGTATACTTCACAAACTCACGCCAAAGCTAGCCACAAAGCACCAACATTCATGAATGTGTTATTAACTCATTATGACCCCTGACAAGCATGCCACACAGGCATATAGCTCACCCAGAATTACCAAAATCTAAATTCTATCATTTGCCTGCTGAGCTCGCAAATGTCAGAGAGCTTGGCAATGTACTTTTGGTTTATCCTAATGCACTACCGGCTCGTTTTTCTATGCGAGCACCATATGTGTAGTGAAGTACTGTTTATACAGCCTCGTCTTTCAATCTAAGTTGACTTCTGCACTCAGTTTTGTGATCATTCATTAATATCTTCAAAGCCAAATCTTATACTAATTACTTGCACCAATTCCTCATATTCTGTTTTGCCGTCACTTTCAGCAACCAGCTTCTGATACAGTTTTTCCCACAATTAACCATTCTTGGCAGCCTTATTCAACCTGCTTCTCAGACCGTCTCTCTCACAATTACTCATACTCGGCAACTGTAATTCTATTCTATAATCATTTGTCCATCTTCCTTTAAACTCACTCCAAGCTAGTACAAAATACATAATATCTATCTCTCTCCAATCCCACAGGAGATCCATGTTCATCTCTCCAACTCCAGTGGAGATCCATTTTCATCAGGAAAATGCAATTCCCTCCCTGGCCTGGCACCCACCTTCCGGGATCCTCCTTGGGGCTCAGGAGGCTCCCAAATCCTCCCGTATCGTTTTACTATGCTGCGACACACTTCAGGCAGCTCCCGGTGCACCTGTGAACTTGCCACAATCGCACAGGAGAATGGGAAGATACTCCGGGAGCCTCCGGGAGAAATGGCGAAGTTTCGGGCCCTCCTGGAGCTCTAGCCAAGTTCTTTCGAAATCTTGACTGTTGTTCTCTATTTCACAAGGTTTCGGCACACCTGACCCCTGAGTGTCGGCGCACCGAAAACTACTTCAAGGATGCTTGACGCATCTGAGATGGTGAAATCGTTATCGCTCCTGAGACACTCATCGCTCCTGAGACGCTCGAATCTTATGAGATCCCCGGCGCTCCTGAGATGCTCAGCGCTCCTGAGACACTCCAAACATATAAGATCCCCGGCGCTCCAGAGATAGTCGGCGCTCCTGAATTCATGTTTGCACAGGCTTTAGAAGTGATTGAAATCTTGATTCTATTGATATCTACAATATATACAGTGTTGGAGGAAAACAAGGGAGATGACGAGATGACTCTGAAGTAGGCATGTAGATGAACGAGATGGATCTCAAGTGGGGTTGAAGTGAGTTTCAAGAGAGATGGACGAGATGGATTTCGAGTGGGCATGGAGAGAGATTGAGGCTGCCGAGCAGGAGTGATTGTGAGACAGACGGTCGCTGAAGAGAGATGGACGAGATGGATATAGAGCGGGATTAAGGCTGCCGAGCACGAGTAATTGTGAGAGAGACGGTCTCTGAAACTGGTTGCTGAAAGTGAGGGCAAGACAGAACGCGAGTAATTGGTGCAAGATCTGGCTTGGAAGATGTTAATGAACGATCACAAAGCCGAGTGGAGGACTTAGCTTGGGTAGAGAGGAGAGGCTGCACGTACGGTGCTCGCATGGGAGGGAGAGTCGGTAGCAGCAGCCGGCTGCAGGGAGCGAGGGCCAGACGGAGTGCGAGGGTAATTGGTGCAAGACCTGGCTTGAGAGATGTTATCCCACGATCATAAAGCCGAGTGAAGGACTTAACTTGGATAACAGAGGAGTTAGTCTCTGAAGTCAGCTGGGAAAACGAGAACCACAGGTATACGAGAGTGATCGATCGAGTGAGGACTGATGAGAGCTGGCTCATGATGAGTTATTAACTAACTGTTGACTCGCAATGCGCTGGGGAGGCGATTAACTCTGGTAAAGCTGGATGCGACTAGAAGGAAAGAGGGAGAAGATGGAGGAGCACTTGGGAGCTGCAGAGGGACGAAAGCTCTGGGAGCTTGGATTCGTACACGAGATACCAGGACTCAATTCGGTAAGTTGCATTCGTATTCTCGTCTATTCTGTTTGACAAGTCAGACCTCCTAACCCAAAATCGCAGGTCGCACCCAAATCAGAGGTGCAATTTCGGGCAGCCAAGCCTTACAAGGCTTAGTCCATTGACTATCAAACAGATTAGACGAGAATACGAATGCAACTTACCGAATCGAGTCCTAGTTTCTCTTGTACAAATATGAACTCTGAGATGGCTTTCGTCCATCTGTCTCTCTGCAGCTCTCAAACTCTCCTTCATCTTCTCTCTCTTTCCTTCTCTCAACCTCGTCCCATCCAGCGTTTCCAGAGTTAAGTTCCCCCCTGAGCATCGCCAGTCATCAGGCTGTTAACATCATGAGCCACCACTAGAGTCAGCTCTGATCCGTCCTTGCTCGATCGATCACTCTCGCATACAGTGTGGTACTCGTCTCTGTAGCCGGCTTCAGAGACCGACTCCTCTCTTATCAAAGTTAAGTCCCCCACTGGGCTTTGCGATCGTGGGATAACATCTCTCAAGCCAGGTCTTGCACCAATTACACTTGCACTATGTCTGGCTCTCGCTCTCTGCAGCCGGCTGCAGCTACCGACTCTGCCGACTCTGCCTCCCATGCGAGCACCATATGTGCAGCCTCTCCTCTCTACCCAAGTAACTTGGGTCAGGTTAAGTTCTCCACTCGGCTTCGTGATCGTTCCTTAACATCTTCCAAACCAGATCTCGCACCAATTACTCGCGTTCTGTCTTGCCCTCACTTTCAGCAACCAGCTTCAGATACCGTCTCTCTCACAATTACTCGTGCTCGGCAGCCTTAATCCCGCTCTCTATCCATCTCGTCCATCTCTCTTTGAACTCCCTCCAAGCCGGCTTGAGATCCATCATGTCCATCTCTCTCCGATCCTACCGGTGATCCGTGTTGTCAATCTCTCCAAGCCCGCTGGAGATCCATCTCGTCATCTCTCTCCAAGCCCACTGGGGTTCTATATTGTCATCTCTCTCCAAGCCCACTGGAGTTCTATATCATCATCTCTCTTCAAGCCAACTAGAGTTCTATATCGTCATCTGTCTCCAAGCCCGTCTTATGTCCCCCTTTGTATTAGTCCAAGTGTGTTTATAGTGTAGATAGTTGGATATCAATAGAAACTACAATTTCAAGCACCTATGTTCCCATACTAGTGCTACTCCAGCACGTTGGTGATTGCGCTCGAGCACAAACAAGTTTTTCATGAACTCCAGAATCATATACAAGTGCTCCTGGAAGCTCCCAAACCTTACACTGGTGCTCCTGGAGGCTACAGAACCATGCACTGGCGCTCCCGGAGGTTCCGGAACCTCACACTGGCGTTCCCGGGCGCTCCAGAATCTTGCACCGGTGCTCCTGGAGGCTCCAGAACCTTGCACTGGTGCTCCCGGAGGCTTCAGAACCTTGCACCAGTGCTCCCAGAGGCTCCAGAACCTTGCACCGGTGCACCTGGAGGCTCCCAGAGGCTCCCAGAGGCTCTGCAGAGTGCGTCATTCCAAATCAACCTCTGGAGGGTCCCGGGGCTTCCGGGACCGGACAATTGACTTTGCTGATGTTGTCATCTCTCTCCAAGCCGATTGGAGATCCATTATCTCTCTTCAAGCCCATCTTATCTCACTCTTTGTATTTGTCTAAGTGTGTATATACTGTAGATTAATATCAATAGAGACTACAATTTCAAGTACCTATATTTCTATACCAATGCAACTCAAGAGCCATTGAACACAAACAAGTTTTTCATGATCTCCAGAATCATTTACAAGTGCTGCAGGACGCTCCAGAACCATACACTGGCACTTCCAAAGGCTTCACAACCTTACATTGGTACTCCTGTAGTCTCTGGAACTTTGCACTGGTACTTGTGAAGGCTTCAAAATCTTGAAGTGGTACTTCTGAAGGCTTGAGAACCTTTTACTGGTACTTTCAGAGATTCCAGAATCTTATTCTGGGACTCGAAAATGTTCTAGAACCTTGCACTGGTACTCATAAAGACTCCCAAACCTTATACTGGTACTGCCAAAGGCTTCAGAACTATACACCAGTGCTCCCAGAGGTTCCAGAACCTGATTCTGGCACTCACACATCAGCAAAGTCAATCATGTGGTCCTGGAAGCCCCAGGACCCTCCAGAGGTTATGGAGTTTGATTTTGAATGATGCACTCTACAGAGCCTGTGTGAGCCTCCTGGAGCCTGCGGGAGCACCGGTGCAAGGTTCTGGAGCATCCAGGAGCGCCGGTGTAAGGGTTGGAAACCTTCAAAAGTGTTACAGAGGTACTCCTGCCTGTGTAGATGCAGATCGATATCGCCGTACTCGGTGTCAATATAATCTGATTTTGATGACTAAGACGAAACTGAAGAAATGTATTTGATGGTAGTTCGTCGTAGTCGTTGTGGTGTACGGAGATACACTGGCATTTGCAGGGTACAGCCGCTACCTTAAAAATCGTAGGAGTCTTGTAGGTAGTCCTCTGAAGACTCATCGTAAGATACTTCCGAGGGATACTGTCCGGTTTTGAAAAAGTGGAAGTAATCATCCACCAGGTTGTTGTATCGCAAAAACTTGAGCAAGAAGTCAAGGTGGGTATTGGTTTGGCAATATTGGTGTAAATAGGCAGCATTGTAGATAATAATGTCTTCACGTGCATATTGGGACACAGGTAAAAGACTATTCTTAATGTAAAAACTTAATAATATTTCAGGTGATTTTCCGCAGTTTGTTGTTCTGACTGTGGATTACTGCTAGAGCTTGATCATTTTTAAACAGGAGTTTAAGGTGGTCTTTAATAGGTGAGCATTTCCCACCGGAGGTATACCAGTAAGGTGCGACGGTACTTCTCTATCACTATGACGTGTGTGTATAGTATGATCTCGATAACACTTAATCCACCGAAGCGGGTGTTCGCAATAACACCGATCGTTGCAACAGAGCCGATCTGGATAGTTAGTTTTGCGGAGAGTTCCATTTGACAACGTGTGGTTGCGTAAGCTCCCACCAGGCATTCCAAAGGTTATCCTGCGTTGATGATGTTGCTGATACGCATATGGGACCATGACTTCATATTAGTTATCTTTCTTCTGCATCAGCGGAATAGTGATCAAAGATTTAATGAGCTGCCAACCCATACTTTGCCACATACCTAGTGTCATCGCGTCTTATCCATGTTCCCCGAAGGGTGGTGCGCTCTCTCAGTTATTGTGTTTGCAAACGCGACAGAGCTGAGGTTCGACAGTCCAGACACGAACACTAATTTTTTGCCTAGAATCAACTACCGGGGCGCAGTTAGCTTATCTCCGTTCATTACTTATTTCGGGAGATAGCAACGTTCCTCATACTAAAATAATATCGTTCATCCAACCATCTTGAAAACTGTGTGCGGTTCTGAGTATAGTTTTATCCCAGTATTAGTTTGATATTGAGTAACACTGGTCTGATTCATAACGCACAGCTGACCCTAAGGTCCCTGCAAGGCAGTTACGTTTGCTTCGGCAGTATGGATTGGTGTGTCCCATGCGTTGGCCGGCATCGAAGAGAACTACTCCTTCAATTACTATCAGATCGAGTGTACACATTGTCTCCGCATGGGTTAGCTAGCCCATGTTGCTAAGACCAGGTATGGAAGCTTGGAATATTATGGGAATTGCACCCAGCTACGTTTGAGCCTTCCGCTTACTCACCAGTAGACATTCCCAGGGGTGTATTCTTTTTCATCTGACACAAGTCATCATATGTGAGCCTGGGAGACTAAGCCTGATGTACCTCATATGCATGATAAGGGAAAACCCCTAACAAGAAGCGCCAGTGCATGGTTCTATAGCCTCCAAAAGCACCGGTGCAAGGTTTGGAAGCCTCCAGGTGCACTGGTATATGATTCTGGAGTTGATGAAAAACATGTTTGTCCTCGAGCGCAACCACCAACATGCTAGAGTGGCACTATTATTGGAACATATCTGCTTAAAATTGTAGTTTCTATTCATATCCAACTATTTATACTATAAACACACTTGGACTGATACCTAGGGGGACATAAGAGGGGCTTGGAGAGAGATGATGGATCTCCAGCTGGCTGGGAGAGAGATGATGATATAGATCACCAGTAGGCTTGGAGTGATATGACGATATGGATTTCCAGCCGGCTTGGAGTGATTAACAACACGAATCACCAGTAAAATTGCAGTGAGACAGACATGATGGATCACAAGTGGGATTGGAGGGTGTTCAAAGAGAGATGGATGAGATTGATATTGAAGAGAATTCAGGTGGCCGAGCATGAGTGATTGTGAGAGAGATGGTCTCTGACGGGGTTACTGCAAGTGAGGGCAGGACACAATGCGAATAATTAGTGTGAGACCTGGCTTGGGAGATGTTAACAAACAATCACGCAGCCAAGTGGAGGACATGACTTGGGTAGAGAGCAGAGGCTGTATGTACAGTGTTTGACTGCACATACGGTGCTTGTATGGGAAAGAGGGAGTGCGTAGCTGCAGTCGTCTGGAGAGAGCGAGGCCAGCAAAGCTAGGCCAGCAGAGCGAGGCCAGCAGAGCGAGGCCAGCAGAGCGAGGCCAGCGGAGCGAGGCCAGCAGAGCGAGGCCAGCAGAGCGAGTGTGATTGGTGCAAGGTCTGAGGCTTGAGAGATATTATCCCACAATCGCAAAGCCAAGTGGAGGATTTAACATTGCTAGAAGAGGAGTTGGTTTCTGAAGCCGGCTACAGATATGAGTTCCACGGTGTACAAAAGTGAACAATCGAGCAAGGATAGATGACAGCTGGCTCATGATATTAACCACCTGATGACTGGTGATGCTCAGGGGGGGAATCTAACTCTAGAAAACCTGGATGAGACAAGGTTGAGAAAGGGGACAAGAAGGAAAGAAAGTGATAATGAATGAGAGTTTGGGAGCAGCAGAGAGACAGAAATGGATCTGAGAGTTCAGATTTGTATGCGAGAAACTAGGACATAATTCGGTAAATTGCATTCATATTCTCGTCTAATCTGTTTGATAATCAATGGACTAAGCCTTATAATGCTTGGTTGGCCAAAATTGCACCTCTGATTTGCATTCGACCTGCGAGTTTGGGTTTGAGGACACAGCTTGCCAAGCAGATTATACGAGTTGATGGATGCAACCTACCAGTTCAGGACCTAGTTTTCCACATACGAATCCAAGCTCTCAGAGCTTTCTTCTATCTCTGGTCTCTCTGCAGCTCCCCAGCTCTCATCCATCATCTCTATTGTTTCTTCCAGTCACATCCAGCAATACCAGAGTTAATCGCCTTCTCTGTGGATTGCCAGTCAAGCCAGCTCTCATCTGCACTCACTCAATCGATCACTTTCGTATACCGGGTAGTGGTTGCCTCTGAAGCCCGCTGCAGACACAGACTGCACTGTATCCAAGTTACCTCCTTTACTCAGCATTGTCATTGTGGAATAACATCTCACAAGTCAGGTCTTGCATCAATTACACTCGCACTCCATCTACACTTGCACTTTGTCTACACTCGTACTCTGTCTGGCCCTCACTCTCTGCAACCAGCTGCACCTACCAAATCTCCCTTTATATATCGATTACACTCACACTCCACTTGGCCCTCACTCTCTGCAGCCAGCTGTACCTACCAACTCTCCTTTCATGCATCAATTTCACTCGTACTCCACCTGGCCCTCGCTCTCTGCAGCCAGCTGAACTTACCAACTCTCCCTTTATACATCAATTACACTCGTACTCCACCTGGCCCTCACTCTCTACAGCCAGATGCACCTACCAATTCTCTCTTCATGCATCGATTAGACTCGCACTGCACCTGGCCCTCGCTCACTGCAGCCAGCTGCACCTACCAACTCGCCCTTCATGTATCGATTACACTCGCAGTCCACCTGGCCCTCGTACTTTGCAGCCAGCTGCAGCTATGGACTCAACCATCTGACTCCCTCTCATGCACTTGCTGCCAAGCACCATATGTGCAGCCTCTCCTCCCTATCCAAGTCAAGTCCTCCACTTGGCTTCTCAATGTCAGCTTGCCCATCATCACATCATCCCTCTCCAAGCCTGCTTGAAAATTGTCTCTCATCTCCCTTATTTTCGTCCACCACTGTATATATTGTAGATATCAATAGAATCAAGATTTTACCCTCATCAAAATCCTGTACAAACGTGAATTTGGGAGCGCCACCAAGGGATGAGCATTTCAGGAGCACCGAGCATCGCAGGAGCGCCTGGGATGTCACAACAGTTGAACATCTAGGAGCACCAGGGATCACAGGCGCATTGAGCATCTCAGGAGCACCTGGGATCTCAGATGAATTGAACATCACAGGAGCACCTGGGATCTCAGGAGCATTGAGCATCTCAGGAGCGCCTGGGATTTCAGGAGCATTGAGCATCTCGGGAGCCCCTGGGATCTCCAGAGTGTTCAGCATCTCAGGAGCACCTGTGATCTCCAGAGCATTCAGTATCTCAGGAGCACCTGGGATTCCAGGAGCGCCAGGAATCTCCGAAGCGCCGGAGATCTCATAAGTTTGGAGCTCCTTAGGAACCCCAAGGATGTCATAAGTTTCCAGATACTCAGGAGAGCCGAGCATCTCCGGTGCACTGGGGATCTCAAGAGCCACAACGATCATACCATCTCAGATCTGTTGAACATGCTAGCAGTAGTTTTCAAACTTCTGAAACTCAGGTCAGGTGCACTGACACCTTGTGAAATAGAGAACATAACTGTCAAGCTTTTGAAACAACTTGGCTAGAGCTCCACAGTGGTCCGAAACTACTCAAATATCTCCAGGATGCTCCTGGAGTACTTGCCCATGCTCCGGGTGTCTTCTGGGGATTGGCTGAGAGCTCCAAGACGGTCTGAAACTTTACCATTTCTTCCTGTTGCTCCTGGAGTACCATTCTATGACCCGGAAGTGTCTGTGAGTGTACAAGAGGGTCCAGGAGCCTCCGGGAGCCCCCTTGAGTTAGTATGAATTCTCTTGGGTGATATTGCATTTTCCTGATGCAGAGGCTTCAAAACCTTATACAGATGCTTCCAGACACTCTTGGAGGCTCCTGAAGTACCCTCACATTGTTCAAAAGCCTCTGCAACCTTGCACTTACCCCAAAATACTCTGAATTACTCCAATTACTCCTGGAGTCTCTGGAAGCCTGCAGGAGCAACAATTATATTTTGCTGATATGTCTGTCAATTTCCATTTCTTGGGCCTTGTCCACCTGTTCTTCCACTCTGGTCTTCTGTTATTCATTTTACTCAGTATCCATATAAGTGATTCCCAGAGCCTTTTGGGCTTCCTTGCGAATCAGCTGCTTCTTTCTTTTTCTATTTCAATGGTCCATTCTATTTTCTATCTTCTTTCTTGACTTTCCCATCTTTCCTTTCTGTTGATTTCTCTTCACTTTGCTTCAGAGAACTTGCTGACCTTATTACAAAGTATTTCCACTATCTAATTCATTATTCAATTATCAGGCTTCTTGTTGTTTCCTTTTGGTTTGTCACAAAATACTAGGAGTCGATTTAGCTTGCTAATTATCTCTTGCATCTGTGACTTCATCTCTGTATATCTGGTATCTATGGCTATTTTCCAACTTGACATTATCTGTCTGTATTCATTGGCCCAGATTTTTATCTTTACCCTATTTGTTGCCTATCCTTCAAATAGCCTTCTACTAATTCTTCTCAGCTTTTGCCATTTCAATTTGTTTTTCTAGCCATTGTTTGATAATATTGACTTTGTTAATTAATTCTTCAATCATTTTATTTTGTCTATAATCAGACTGATCTTCCCACTGACTGTATCAATTGAAGCCCGCTCTAGGCTTGTATAGCATACTGGAAAATATAATTGGTAGTCTTGGTTTTGTATTGATATTTGCATTTCTTTTATAGGCTAGTATAGTTGGACACTGCATCCCTTCATTAGTATCACTGTTCCACTCATTATTTGATTCCTCTGTATTTTGATTTTTTACAATCAAAGCCATTTCGCCTACCAGCAGAGTTTCTATCACTCTGCTAGAGGATAAGACTTGCTGCAAATATTGTACCAAGGCTCCCCTGCTACCCATAGCCATTGGAGTGATGGAAATGATTTTGAGGTAAAGCTATTGTCTGAGGATGATTTGAATGGAGGAAAGGGGAAAGGAGTCAGTCTCTGATATTTTCTGATCATTAACATTTTCACCCTCTGCTACCAGTATCACTGTAGATGGTTCTGGGTATATTTCCATATAGTTCATATAAGAACTAGACATTGTTCCTGACATAACCAGAGAATTGTATATGTATTCAATATCTCCAAGTGTTCTGTCCTGGAACAGATTTTTGTGGAGGATTTCACTGTCTTGTGTAGGTATATTTGCATTTGCCTGATAGTAGAGTAGGAGATTCAGAATTTTATCTTCATCATAGAATTGATGAGTGGAAACCTGTAAAGGAAAGAACCTGTGGTTAGTTGAGGCTTGTAAGGCCTGGAAAGCATTAAAATTTCTAGGAAAAAACATGTTTTAAGGCACTTCTAGGTACTGTTCTGATAGAGCAGCTGAATTCCAAAGCCTAAGAATTCTAAAGATCTTCAAACTGATTGGTTGAAAGAGGGCTTGGCAAAATCAAGCGGTGGTATGGGTGGTGTGTGTGTTGTCGAAGGTGTGTGAGCGCGGACACTTTTCCCGACGCTTGGCTGACGAATTGTCGAGTAAAAGACAAACACCCGAGGAAAGTGGAGAAACATCATGTTATTCAATGCCATTCATGTCAGAAAAAGCTGAACGCCAGACATGTCCGCACATCCATTACCAAACTACCCGATTACAAAAAATCGTTCATCTACAACAAAACTACAAAGCCCTAAAGTCATTACGCTAAAATTGGAGCCCAAATCCCAAGATTACATCTAAACATTGCCTATTATTACCACCACAACCTGTCGTCAGTATATACAAGGACGCCAGTAGATGGGTGCAAACTCACCAAGTACAACCATAAACCTCAAACTTGAATCTTCACCACTCCCAACTTCATCCAAGATCAAACTACTCGATTTCCATCCCCAACTCTGACTGAAATTAAAACTATCGGGACGACTAGAAAACATACTTAACATTTTGCCCTTTCTGCTAGGTGAGAAAATTTTGAAATATGTCTGTATCATCGGCCGTGTATCCACGTAATAACCCAGAGCTGGGTCAGAACTCTCCGGTAATGAAGACAAAGCGATACCGCCACCAGGGAGTGTCCGACTAGCAGAAGTATTCGCTCCAGGCCGAAAGGACGCAGTAGTAGAGGTCGTTTCACTATTGACAACGGTCGTATCCCCGCCTTCGGCATCGGATTTTTGATTGGTATTGAGAATTCCCATAAGCTGCTCGGTGTCTCTACTAGAGTTGCCAGAACCTCCATCGCAGTCTTTTGCACGGTGGAGGTACACGCCTAGCTGTATGTTCTTCGTACTTTTAACTACCTTCTGGATATAGATGTTCCTAGTGGGCTGTGAATATAAAACTCTTCCACCACCCAAGATGGTAAATACCAATAGCTACCTGCGTAGAAAACGGTATTAGAGTAGACACGTTTCCTTTCCTAGAGTGAGAGTCAATCATCATCGCCGGCAAAGGGGCTACGCCCCACATAATAGAATGGTACCTTCAAGGTTCGTATGTTTTTGAACTCCGCCGAGAAACGGAATGGAGGATATTCACTATACCGAAGTTCTTCTTCCGCTTCGGTTTCGCTCATGTCAAAGTCAAGATTCACTGTCGAGTCACGGTTGCTCGAAGGCGTGCCGCGAGGATATCCAGAGGTACCAACGCGAGGGGATTGCTCGGGACAGTCTCCTATAACTGTGGTCGATGAGTCTTCAGAGGGGATCAAGTACTTCTTCCCCGGTGTTTGTCCCATGTCCAAGAGATTAAGACGTGAGGTCCGGGGCGTTACTGTTGCGACAGTTTTCCGGCTGCTAGTACTCAGCCTTGAATTATTGGTGCTCTTTCCTCTGCGGGATGATTTTACTCGCCTGTACTCTCTTTTCGAAATCCCCAATTCAGAACTGTCGATGGGGGCATTAATAACTTTCTGTCGCAGAATCATTTGTTGCCAGAGGGCATCTTTAATGGTCTTGTCGCTCACCATAGGCCTCCCGAGTATATCGGTGTCTTCCGCAATCGACTGAAGTTGGGCGAAATCTATATGACAATAATAGATACCCGTTTCTAGCAAATCTCGTAGCGGTCTAATATCTGCATCGTCATCCCCCACTGTTGAAATAATGTCGCTAACAATGTCAAATGAGAGTGGACTTTCAAGTGTTGGAACCTCGGGGACCTTCATGTAGGTGTCGTCGATTGGAGAGCCCTGAGCGCTATAACTTTGCTTCATCCGCCAATTGATGAGGTCCCTGACAAAGCAGTACCGCGCATACTCGTTGGGACAATAAAACCCATCGAAGCCAATGATTTCTGCTGTGAATTCGCCAGAAATACCATCCCAGCCCTCAGCAAAATCCATCTCCCATCCATCTCTATACAAAAGTGCCTTCGCACTCTCCAATAATCGATCCGTAAGGGGACCATAGTAGCTGTTGGTGACAAACGTGACTATATCTGTAATACCGCTAGTTCCGAGATTCCTAAGTAACGAAGCAACGCATGACTCCGCCAGGTCTTGCAACTCCAGAAAACTCGCAGCTGCGAGCAGTGGCAGTGCGTGTTGATCCTCCTCTGCTGCGTCAACGTGTCCATACAGCCTTGCAAGCGCAAGCTGAAACGCATGCTGCGTAATATTAGGATCCGCAGTTTCTGGCGAAAGGGTAATTTCTGAAGATCCGGATTCCGCCCATGGCCCTCCATTGAAAAATGAAGAGAAGTATGGTGATCGGTCGAGGATCAAGCGATGTAGGCGGTATCGAGTCCCAAAAGCGATTACGGTTATGTCGCTACAAGCTCCTTCCCGAAATCCGCGAGTGTAGAGGAACTCCTCTAACTTGACAGTGTCAGATCCTAGGCGTGAGTTAATTCCAATAGTTCAGTTTGAATGGAAAAGCAAGGGGAACCCGACCCCTATAGCTGTTGCATCTTGCACCAGGGCCGTAAGCCGGCGGAGAAAGAGCTTCATGAGATGGACGCGAGCTGTTCAGAAGGTGGCTTTTTCTGTTGGAAGGCGTGCTGGTGGGATCATCGACCTCCTTTACAGCCGAACCATTGGGCTGACCAGCTCCGATAGCATAGCTCAGCTTCCGTGCGGTAAAGGTCTGGACGCCCGCATTACTCGGGGTTGAGCTGGGGGTTGAAAGTAGAGTAAGTGGGGAACTTTGGTTGGGGTTATTGAATATCGACGAAGAGTTGAGCGAAGACTGAGTTATCGCAGCTGGTGGAGACGATGACGAGGAGGACGAGGAAGGGGATATCGTGAGTCCTTCAACGAGGGTGTGTAATCCGCTGCCTGTAGTACTGTTCCTGTTAACTGAATAGAAAGAGCCGGTCATGGTGCCGAAACTCTACCAGAGCAAAGACGTTAGATAGCGGTACAGTATTTCGTTGTCCCGGGACACTTTACGTGACAGTGGCCCCCCTTACCGGTTAGCCTCTTACCTCTTCTAGCATAATTTCCATTTTGGGATTCCCCGACTGGAATAGGCTCTCAGACCCCGAACGAATCATGTGTCATGACGTTCGGTTCTAAGAAGCTAAAACGCCTTAAAAAGCCATCTGATAGGTTGAACGGTGTTTAAACTTAAATTATGTAGATAATTTCTACTAGGCCTGGTGGCGGCTTCGCCGCCCCCTAAGTCAATCGTGTCAAAAACGCAAAAACAGCCACAGAGTAAGAATGGTTGGATGGAATCAAGATTAGGCAACATGGCCAGATAGAATGTACTACATAGATCATTTCACTTCAAACAATTATCCTTGTTGGATAAATATTTGTGAAGTTGGTAGGAGAGGATAGCATGTCCCTCTCCCACATTGAAACCCCCAATCATCCTCCATGAATGTATGTCCAATAAGAATGATTGTTTATCATGAAATTATCTATGTAGTGCACCTTATCTGGTAACATTGTCTGATCTTAATTCCATCCTGCCATTCTTACTCTGTGGCTGTTTTTGCATTTTTGGAAAATTGATTTTTGGTGGACTTTGACCATTTTTCTAAAGCTACTCTCTCAATATTGGGATATCATAAATTGGAGACTGGAAGGTGACAGGGTGACTAATTGGACATATTTTATGTATACAATGCTTTGTGATCAGAGTGAAATTGGCAGACTTAATTGAGTCTGAATGTTTAGATTTCACTTGCATAACCAGTCAACCAATAAGAATCCTTTTTGCTGGTACGTACCATATGTCAACCGTGTATAACTTTTAGATGGAAAATAGTTCTTGAAAATCGCCCTCACTTACGAGTACGACTGCCTGTCATTAATTTACTGTCTGAAAATGTGAGGATAGTTTCAGTCATATTTAATTTTGTACAGTGAAGGAAGAGTCCACATACTCAGGTCTAGATCTCCATGGACAGACGCTGTTGTCCTATCTTGCTAGATGCATAGAGACCTCCATGCCCCTTGCTCTTTCTCTCTTTCTTTGCTCTACTAGAGTTCCTTATATCGAAGCAAGTGTAAAGCTTAAATAGTATGTGAAACATATCTGTTCCTCGTCAAAACAAGGCTGAAGCCACCAGCCTGTGGCATCTGAGACTAGCACGTAGAGCAACAAAAAAACAAACAACCTTCCGAAACTCCACTCACCAACTCCTAATTCATGCTAAAATCGCGATGTAATAAACAGATCCCTCGCGGCTCATAAAACGTTAGGCTTTCTCGCCATCAGTCCGCTTCAATCTCACACGGCCTTTGTCGTCGATGAATGGCTCGTACCCATGTTTATCGAGTACCTCGCTTGGCACTGCTTCCTTTGCATTGAGCTCTTCCACAATCTTCTGGTTCTCCTTATTATTCTGAAGAAGGGCGCGAATGCATAATATCGAGTGTTCGCGGATATCTAGACGTGTAAATGAGCACTGACTCGATAGAAATGCGGAGGCTACTCACAAGGGTTATCATCGTCAACTTTGCACTGGTTGAGGACAACATGCAGTCCTCCCTTGTCCCGTACAAGATCCTGTACGTCCCTGTTGTGCCATGCAAGAGTGCTAAGCAAGATCACAATGAATCGCTTAACATTTGGCCAAGTGAACTCTTCAGGCTCAACCAGTTCTCTGTCATTGTCTTCATCATCATCGTCATCTTCACCATCGTCATCATCGTTCTCAGTTCCCTCGCTGCCAATATCGAACGGCCTTTCAACCATATAAGAATTTTCCTGCTTCTTTTCCTCCTTTTTTGCTGTTTCGGGGGGTTTGACAGCTTTCAAAGCAAGATATCGAGGGATAGCTTTGTCAAGCTCCCCCAATAGTCTAACCAAATCTGCCATCAACCCCCTTTCATTGGTAATTAATATTTTCTTTGCTTCTTCGTCCTCCGAAAAGAGCACAAATAACTCCAAGAACTGGTAAACACCTTCATAAATTCGATCGAGATCCCAAAGACTCAATTCGAATGCTTCTTTCTTTTCCTCTCCTGACCTAATAGCACCCTGAAGTTGAACAATTTTGATTACTTGATTCAATACCTGCTTTCGAAAGGCGTTGGCAAAAAAAGTTGGGATAGCACTCTCGATCGCCGGTGGTTGATCCAACGATTCGCCGCCATCAACTGAAGTCGGATGCTTTGGGGCTACCGATAGTTCGCGGGACGGATGGTTTGACGATGCTGACGCTCCAGTAGGTATCGGTGAACCACGTGGCCATTCACCCTGGCTATGAGCTGGGATAGCAGCCTGCGGTCGGTAGACAGACACCAAAAGTTTCAAAAGAACCGATTGTGCTGGAGTCACAATGTCCTTTTCATCTCTAAAACATTCATACGCATACGGTATGAGACCATTGAGAAGTATAGATTCCACAATCTGGCCGAGCACTCTGTGACAGAAGTCTTCTTCATCAACTTCCCAAGCACCCAAAAAGACAAGAACCTCGCGCAATAAACTCCGTCCGTAACCTTGAGCAAGCATTAATTTGCACCTGACAGACTGCATAGCGTCGTCAGAACCCTGAAAAGTTACTATTCCAGATTGCAATATCATAAGAAGTGGCTCTATCTCATCTGGCTGCAATAGTCTGGGAACATCGGTAAGAAACCCAGGCTTATAGTATTTTGCATTGAAGCCTGCGGATAACGAGTTGCACTTCGCCGCCGTCTCGTTGTGGTGAGCAACCGGCATGCCACCAACAAATCCAACACCGACGCCGGAGCCTGATGAATGTTGAGGCTTCGAAGATTTCTTGGCTTTGCCTTTGCCCGTACTCTTCCCCATGGTTGAATTGTTGGTGCCGGTTGCATGAAGAGAGGAAGGCGTGCCAAAGAGATGTAACCAAACGTGAAGCTTCCGGGTTTCATTGCAAGTCATGAGATTATTTAAGAACTGAAGAGCAGTTATCATGACCTTTTTATCTGATGGCGCGACGTCAGCACTCTATATCTGCAAGCTAATGGTAAGTGCATACATCCGCCTTTCATCTGTAGTTCTTTGTCGTGTGCCGACTTATCTAAGTTTGGTGGAATCGGCTTGCTGGCTTTCTCGACACATATTGATAAAAGCCGGCGAACCTCTGCGTCATATCCTTCTTCACTACCGAAGCCATCAGTTATTGTGCCCTCCCGTTGTGACCATGGACTCGCCGTACGCCGCAAGGTTCTGTGCCTTCTCTTTTGCCGCCAATAGATTACGTGCCAGTAAAATCAAATCCCATATCTTCGGAAGCAGGTGATGTTTGTTTTGCATAAGTTGATCGTTCCCCGCCGTCAGTGTCTGAGTCATATATTTCCACACTCTTGCAGAGTATCCAAGGGCTTCCCTATAGCGGAAATGAGCATGCAACTCCTAGAATACAATTGCAACAACGCTCGTGGGAGTAATGATACGCATTCTCACCTTGCTTCTCGGCTCCTCTGGGTATGCTTCACTACACTCTTCAGCTCGGTATCTCCGGTTGATTCCACAGTAGGGATAAGAATTCCTGGGTGAGTAAAGCTAGCTTCGGCACCGAAGAGAAGGGTTATGAGTAAGTCCTCAATGAGGTTCATATTGAACTATAATATGTTATGTCGTAAGAAAGTTGCGATCCTATAAAGTCTGCTTGAGAAGTATATTGCATGTGTTGAGGCTGAAGGAGGGGTAAGCTGCAGAACACGCCTTTTTTCCTTTTTGTTTTGGGTTAGTTCAATGCCAAGCTCTCTTACCACGACTGAGGGGAGTTTTATGATCCTAGTTTTTTTACTTTGTCGATTACAACATAAAGTATAATTACGTGAAATGCAATGAATACTGTACTCTTATCTCCATTTTACAAAACTCTTAGTTATGAATCACGCAGAAATCTTTACTCAAATCGAGTGATTGCAGCTAGGCTCCACCATTCAATAAGGTTCGAATAAGTCACAAAATGGAGATAGTGAAAGAAAATAGAGTTATCCTGTATATTTCATGTTGGAATTGGAGTAAACCCGGGGGGGGGGGGTTGACTGAGCTACAATGTAGAACTATCATACCCAGGCTCTGATACACCTGCGCTCGTATGAATAGGTATTGCCAATATCACTTGTCTGTTTAACGAGAGCAATCATATAACTATATTGGGATATGAACGCATGACATAGTACTTGGTGATAAACAATTATACACTGCGTAGTGAATCGCGTGGCGCCGAATTACTTCCACACCATACAGTACAAATACAGCAAGATGTTTGGGATCTGGCACTTGTGCGGCTTTGGCAATGACCACTTGCGGGAACTTAGAGGGTTCATCTGTGCATCTTACGATGTCATCCACCCGAAGGTTGAAATGTTCCATGGGAACTTTAGTTAGAACGCTTAAAACGGTTATCAAGGCACATGAAGTTCTCGATTTCATGAGGTAAATACATGATATAGTTGGTAAAAATTACCATTGAAGTGAAAATTGGCAGTATTCAAACTGAAATTTTGATAAATGTAATTGAAACTGTTATTCGCATACGTTTTGGTACCTATATCTGCACTCATATACATGTGCCTATCTTATCAACCGTTCTTGCTCGATGACTCCCACGGATCACCACGCAGGTTTTTCTTATTGGCCAAAATAACCTCACCAAAATCCTTCAAACAGTCCATCCATATCTCTGATTACAGCTGGTGATGGGTTGCTACCCTACCACCCAGCCCGCGGGATTCACATCTGATAGATTCCAATACTGGACCGCAAACTCATATATGCTAACTCACATAATCAATTTCCACCGAGGGTACAAGTTTCTAGCATCAACATTGAGAAAATGCCATGGAATACAAGGTCAGGGAAGGCATTGATCATTGTGACCTGGCCGGACTATCACACTCACACATTCTCTCCATATCTAACCGCGTGAATTGACGACTCCGAATTGACACTTGTGAATGTGCCGGATGGGTTGGTATCGGTTGCAATTCTACAATACTCTCTATAGCAGGTGAACCGGTATACACCAAAATCTATGAAAACGTCTGGCATGTGGGGGTACATAAGCTAGTGTCAATTCTGAGGAAATATAACCTTATGTCCTTGAAGGTTACACTCAGGACCCGGAGCAATACGTACTCCCTTAACCCTATCAGCACGAATCCCTTGAGACTTTTGAACTGGACGCATCCAGGCTTTGAAATTACCTGACCGGTACACTTTGAGCGAAGCACGCCACTTTACACATATATCCGTTATCAACTGGGGACCATGCTGATGGCCTGGGGTTGAACTTCAAAAGCTGTCGACTTCCAAAAAAGTCCGATTTAGCAGTGTCTTTCACCTTGTTACGAAGTCGTTTGTAGTGGTTCGAATTCAGGTACACAGACAGGATCTCCAAAACCGATAACTCATAGGATAAGGTCAGTTTAAAATTCTAGTGGTATTGGTGTATCTGAAAGGGAATTTTTACTAACGAACTTTTAAAGTTCTCAGATCTTGACCTCGTTGAATATGGCATCTGAACATGGGGTCAGTTCCGCATCCATCATATCTGAAGAAAAACACAAGTAAGGCGTATTGTATGACCATAAAACTAGCGCAGAAATAAATCTTCTCTGGCTACAGCGACCGCATAGCAGCTCCAAATACCTTTTCGATCTACGGTGGCCCTTTTATGCAAAACGAGGGAGACGAGCCCACAGATGAGGAGCTTGCGACACTACGCCATGTTGGCGACAAGGTCCCCCTCCCCCAGCAACACCCAAGACTTCACTAACTCGCAAACAGATTCCCTATAGCGCATGGCTGGTTGCTATTGTCGAATTGGCTGAGCGGTTTACATGCATGTTTGTGATTTTGCGATTTCGGACAGTGGTTAACAGAAATAGATTACGGATTAACTGGTCCGTGGTGCGTATAGCCCGTCAAACGAATGCGTAAATGCTGCTAAGTTTCTCCAGGCAGAATTATATGCAGAATGCACGCGACGACCCCCTCCGGCCTGGTGCTCTTAGGTTGGGGCAGTCTAGTGCTTCATCGCTACAATACTTCTTCCAGGTATACCATCTCCGCTGCACCAGCTGTCCTTTCGAACGGGCTACGATTCTATTACCGATGAGAGTCATCAACAGCGCTGAAATTGAGCTAGTTTTGGTGCTACGTCACACCTGTAATAGGAGCTATAGTGGCTGACGCCTGGCTGGGTCGCTATAATGCTATCTGCCTTTTTGCGGTTGTATATGTTTGTGGGTTAGCAATCCTATTAGGGACCTCGTTCCCATCATCTCTTGAGGTAGGCACGGGGCTCGGGTGTGTATATCCTCTGCTAGAATTCAACAATCGTTTCGATATAATTATAATACTCATCTGCACTTCTTTTTTCCAGAGGCCTCGTCACATGTATGGTTGTCCTCGGTCTTGGAACCGGCGGTATCAAAGCCAATGTCAGTCCTCTCATTGCAGAGCAGTATACGAAAACCAAACCTAGAATCCGGGTCAATCCTGATGGGGAAAAAGTTATTGTGGATCCCACAGTCACAATTCAATCTCTTTACAACATATTCTATTGGTGTATAAATATTGGTAAAATAGCGATATCCCCCGTAACCTCCAACCAGCTAACAAACCATCAGGCTCGCTCTCTGCTATCGCCACGGTATGGATCGAGCTCAAGGTTGACTTTTGGGCGGCCTTCCTCTTACCATTCTGTATGTGGCTAGTCCGGGGGCTAGGATACCTGATGCTTTGCTGGAGACTAAGGCTCATGACAGTGCTTAGGCTTCTTCTTTCTGGCTCCAGTAGTCCTTATCGTTGGAAAGGGCAAGTATGTCGTCCGCCCTCCGAAGGGCTCAGTTCTACTTGACGCCGGCAAAGCTTTCGCCATCGCCACCAGAAACAATTTCAACATGCACGCCGCACGAAATTCTGGGGAATTCGACGACCGGTTCGTGGATGAGCTCCAGCGTGCATTGGTCGCCTGTCGTGTATTCTGTTTCTTTCCCGCGTTCTGGCTTCTCTATGGGCAAATGAACACATCCTTTGTGTCCATGGCAGGAACCATGGAAACGCATGGCCTCCCCAACGATCTTCTCTTCAACCTCAACCCCATCTCCATTATCATATTCATCCCCATCATGGAGAAGGGAGTCTACCCGCTCCTTCGAAAACTCCGCATTTCATTCCGTCCCATTACTCGAATATTTTTCGGCTTTATGTTTGCCTCCGCCTCTATGGCGTATGCAGCCGGTATTCAAAGGTATATCTACAATCAAGGCCCATGCTACAACTTCCCTCTCGAATGTGAGACATCATCTGGCGGTAGTATCCCCAACAAAGCGCATATTGCCCTGCAAACACCTGCCTATATGCTTGTTGGACTGGCCGAGATCTTCGCCTCCATCACAGGGCTCGAATACGCATTCACCAAGGCACCTCCGTCAATGAAGTCTCTGGTCACTTCAATCTTCCTCCTTCAAAACGCGTTCGGAAGTGCCATTGGGGTAGGGGTTTCCACGGTTGCTAAAAATCCTAATATGGTCACATTTTATGCCTGTCTCTCGGGAGTTACGTTTGTGTGTGGTTGCCTCTTTTGGGTTCTTTTTAGCAAGCATAACCAGACTGAGGAACAGATGAATAAGCTAGATGCTGCAAATGAGGATTCTAAGGTCAGGGTAGAGGAAGGAGGGGCTAATCCACTTGATAAAGGGCGAGAAGTATAGGAGGAGTACAAGGTGTGCGGAGGAGATGGATAATTCATGTTTTCAATGTATAAACTTACAGCCCTCTATGAATCTATTTTACCTTTAAAGGTGCTTAAGTATTCCGTTGTTCATACGTTGATATCACGCGTGAATATCTCAACCTATTCCTCGGCGAAGTCACTCATCCACTTCATTCACTTTCCTCTAACCATAAGTTATTGGTCTTTGCTTATGCATTCCCAAGCCACAACCGAGTGCATGCACCAAATCTTAATCAGACCTCCGCAACGACTTCCCAATGCAACGTCATGAATTCCACCACCAGAATACGGATCCTACACGACACTCGGTTAATGTTCCCCTCACCACCGCCGAGATGTCTACCGACGATCAGTTCAGAGCTAATTAACAATGTTACATGCTCTACATATCGATCTCTGGGGACGAAGTGCTAATGGTGTCGGTCGGCCGGTTATACCACATGAGAGCTGGGGAGTCTCTCAGCTCTCCACTCGCGAGCGATCATGTGGAGAATTAACGAGGAACTTGGGTTTGCTTAAAAAGTGCGCTAAGACGGCGACAAGCAATTCCTCACCGACCCACCTCAGGCTCATTCAGATTCTTGTCGAAGATTAGTCGAATTTTGTCTTCGGTGCGATAGGGAGTAGAAGGAGACGACGCATGGGAAAAGAAGCATATATGATACCTTAGAGCAAGCATGTCACAGCACTTACCCTCATTCGAAAATCTTGACGAACTAATGGCTACAGGCTTCAAAAGACGGGCTTATAAATTTTAGTGATTAAAGTACTAAATACTTCCTGGCTCTAGCCAAGGGCAGGACGAGCACTACGACACAGCCTAGCACCAGAATTCAGGGTGAGGCATGTAGAAACGCTGACGAAGAGCTACCTTCATTTTACAATCATTCCGTCCTGACGTTTGTTAGAAGTTTTGTCTCGTGCCCAGACTGCGAAAATAAATTTTGCAAGGCTGCGAGAATTAGGAGAGGGGTATATCATTCATAACAATAATCTACAAGTCTACATAATATGTACATGTACGTGCAACGCAGCAAGCACCACTCCCAAAGCCATCTATATACAAAGTCCAAACAAACTAAATCATACACAATAATATCATACGTACAACCCCTTTAGTACTCACAAATCTATACCTTTCGAACAGCCGCCTTCAATGCAGCAGCTTCAATCCTCTTAGCCGCGATCCTTGCCGCCGTTTTGGGCAACCCGACTCTGTGGCCGAGAACAATACTTCCAGTAAGCAGAGCCAACGCACCGGCCTGATGTATCGCTGCCAGGTGGGTAGGCACCATATAAATCAGTGTACTTATGCCTAGAAGTACCTGCATGATAGCAAGATGTAATACACCCATCACACTAACTCTAACGTTCTTCGGCAACACCTCCGCAACTTTAGGATTGAACCTTGAGTACGCAAACACTGCACAGATGGCGGTAAATGTTGACAAGGCAGCCACACGGTGCTGAAACTGCACGGTTGTAGGGTTTTCGAGCATGTTTCTCCACCAAAGATCGGAATGGTCCTCGGTATGCGAGTAGAATGGATCCATCATCTCCTTGGTCGGCGGCATGTATCCGGTTCCCATTTTGGGGAACTCGTTGTAGATGAGACCTGCATCTAGGCCCGCGACGAGGCCACCACTCATGGCGGTGGCGAAGACCATTGCTACCAGGAGCCCAACAAGACCCCTAAAAATGCGGAGTTGTGGTGCGCTGAGGGATTTCAAGGTTGTAAGGGCGCTCTGGGGGTCTCTGAGAAATCGGTTCTCGCGGAGGATGTCGAGACCAGACCATAGCATTGCGGCATAAACAGTGAATGCAGCGCCCAAGTGTGCGGTAAGGCGGTACTGCGAAACACGAGGGTGAGATCCAGGTTCAGCAAAAAGGTCGTCCCGCAACCCGGACATGACCATCCACCATCCGATAAACCCCTGAAAACCAATCATACTCGAGATTCCGAGTAAGCGTAGAGCAACCTTCGGGGTGACACGTCGACGAACGATGAAGTAGATCGCAGGGAGCACAAACGTGAGACCAATTGCACGTCCCCACAGCCGGTGACTCCATTCCATGAAGTAGATGAACTTGTACTCATCGAGCGTCATGTTGGGATTGAGAATGCGGTATTCGGGGGAGTCCTTGTACTTGTTGAAGTTATCCATCCAGTCTTGCTGGGAGAGAGGCGGGAGGGTCCCAGTTACAGGTTTCCATTCTGTTATTGATAGACTGAATGCAAACATTAGTTTAGTGTTACTGAATATAGGAATAAAATCACGAACCCCGACTCAGTGAGACGAGTAAGACCTCCCAACACCACAATTCCAAAAACTAATGTCGCAGACCCCAGCAACCAGTATCCGACCTTCTTGTCGCTTATCTCTGACCATGAGGATCCGGAAGCTTTACCCGTAGCGGGTCGGATAAGAGAGTCTGCAAGACTACCGAGCGGCGACTCTCCAGCCTTGGGGGTAGTGGCGGAGCGAGGATTTGGTATGGATGAGAATGTCCGCCAGAATGCCGAGCGATTGGTAGATATGTAAGAGGAGAGTGTAGGACTGGAGTTTGCGGTTCGAGATGCTGGTGGGGTAAAAGGGTGAGACTGCCGGGGAAGCCTTCGTTGAAATTTGGCATTGCACAACAGCCTTGATCGCAGCAGCAATCGACTGGGCAACGGAGAAAACGATATGGCCATAGTGGACAAGAGAGGATGTGAAATGTCAGTGGCGGGGGACGTTGCAATGGGGATTGTTTTAAACGAACGCCTCAAGTGATGGCCCTGCAAATCTGACTCGACTCAATTATTAAACACCAAGCGCTAAACTCTTAAGGCTAAGGCTGCAAGGATCTGCAGGCACCCGCACGTTGCTAACACCTTCTAGAATCAATCCCAGCTGCTCGACACTTCATGGCTTATTGAACAACCCGCGGGTATTTACGCGGTTGAATGTGGACTCTACGAATTGAGCACTGCTCGCCTATTAATAGAATTGGAATCAAAAAGAAACCCAGAGCGGGTCCATTAAACAGCCATCTGAATTACGAATTCTTCATCTTAACTGACTTAAATAGGCACAACTTTTATCCCAAAATCTACGATTGTAGCTCTCCCATACTCTCGACGCTGAAAATTACTGTTAGCAACTTATTCTTAGGTCTCCGAGGGTTCACGAAATAAACTTACGGCACAGGACTGATGCCAACCACCTCAGCAGCCGTCTTCCTTTCTGAATGGTCATCCTTCATGAATGCTGTTCACTATGTCAGTATTTGAGAGCCGGTTAAAGGAGCCAACTGGGAATTACGGAAAGCCAAGACTTCTTTGATGGAGTAGTTATCAGTGATAAACATCACCATTCTGTCAATACCCATACCCCAACCACCAGTAGGAGGCAATCCATACTCCAATGAAGTACAGAAGTTTTCGTCAACAAGCTGAGCCTCGTCATCACCCTGGTCCTTCTGTCTTGCCTGCTCCTCGAATCGCAGACGCTGATCAAAGGGATCGTTCAACTCGGTGTATGCATTGACAATCTCCTTCTTGCATACGAATGCCTCGAAACGCTCGCAGAGACCGGTCTTCTCGCGATGATACTTAGCAAGTGGCGACATCATCTGTGGGTGGCCAGTGATAAAAGTAGGGTTGATACACTTCTCCTCGATGAACTCGCCGACGAGCTAGTAGACGCATTGATTAGACCAGGCACACAAGAACCAAGGAAAACTGCAAACCTTGTCGAGCATGCGAGCGTTTGTTTGTGGGGGAGAGCAATCGATCTTATGCGTCTTCAAGATCTTCTTCAAGAACTCGTTTGTCTCCTGGGTGTGAAGCTGATCTCCGGGTGGGAACCTTTCCCCAGTAGCCTCCTCCAAAGCCGTCATCATGTCTATTCTCTTCCATGGCTTGGCCCAGTTGACTTCGTAAATTTCTCCATTCTGAGTGTGGAACTTGGTCTGGTAGCCGCCCGTGATCTTCTTAACCATCTCAGACACAAGATCCTCCGTAACATTGATTAAGTCGTAGTAATCCGCGTATGCCCAATAGAACTCACAGGTCGTAAACTCGGGGTTGTGAGTAAGATCGATACCCTCGTTTCTGAATTGCCGACCAATCTCGTATACTCTCTCGAGTCCACCGACAACCAACATCTTCAGATACAACTCGGGTGCAACACGCATGAAAAGATCCATATTCAAATCGTTGTGATGGGTGATGAAAGGCTTAGCTGTAGCTCCTCCGGCGATAGCATTCATCATTGGTGTCTCAACCTCGATAAAATCCCTTTCATCAAAGTACTTGCGGATGTACGAAACAATCTTGCTCCTTGTAATGAAAACATTGCGGCTAGAGTTGTTCATGATCAAATCAAGGTATCGTTGGCGGTATCTCGTCTCCTGGTCCTTAAGACCGAAATGCTCTGTGGGCAACATTCTCAAGCATGGTGTCAACAGCACAACCTCCCTAGCAAAGATTGAAAATTCGCCGGGGTTATCCTCTTTCTTGGGATTTGTCCTTCCCGGGAAACCGACTATGCCGATGATATCTCCGCGGTGGAGGTGCTCGTGCTGGGCAAGGTAGTCGCCAACGGCTTCCTGCGCCTGGGCCATAACTTGAATCTTAACTCCTTCGGCACGGAGGTCATAGAAGCGCAACTTGCTACCAGATGCTCGGTAACCGTGAATACGACCGGCCACGCGGACTTCGACGTCGGGTTTAGTCTCCCCCTTTCTGAGAGAGGAGTACATTTCAATGATATCGGATAGCTTATCCTTGACGTGGAACTTGTGAGGGTAGGGGTTAGGGCTTTTAGTCTCGCGAAGCTTGTTGATCGACCTAGAGCGGATCTCGAAGTATTGCTGCGGTGAGGTTAGCGCAGTGAGCGGAATGGCAATAGAAAACTGGAGATACAAACGTTAGGAGTCAATTCCTCCTCATTTAGTTTCTCTGCTCCCTCCCCTGCCTGCTCGGCAGTCTTCTTAACCGTTGGAACAACAACGGTTTTCTCAGCCTGCGGAAAATGTTTAGTACTCCACTTTCGGCTTCAAATAGGCCATTGACCTTGTACCTTCCTCTTATCTGCTTCCCTCTTCTTTTGTCTCTTTTTCAATTCAGACTTGGAGACCATCTCACCTGTCACCTCATCCTTGTGAAGATTAGGAGTATCCTGTTGCTTGTCCGCCATGATTGCTGTTGTTCTGTTTTCTGGCGGCTAGTTTGTGGTAATCGGGGTCGTCTGTATCACAGGTTATAGAAAGGTAAGTGTTTTCAGTCTTGTTGGAGAGGAGCAAAGGAACCGAACTGTAAGGAAAGCGGGGTGACTCAAGCCCTGCCAAGATTTTGGCGGGGCTGTTCATTGGAGGATAGCACACTTCAGAGACCACACTAAATTTTCAATCCCCAGCAGTTGGATGTTGGATTTGGTACACTCTTCATGACAAAACAAACATAACAGGTATACAAGAAAGAATCCCAGAAAATGGAAAAACTCACTTAGACATTGTCTCAGTTTCCGCACAATTGAATACAATCGATGGATGTTGCAAGCGACTTTGAGTGTGAATGGTTGCTTTTACTCGCTCGCAGCTTACCACATCAAACTCTAGTGCTTTTTGTTTCAAGTTTGCATCCACTAACTCTACACATATACAAGAGGCTTGTAACATGACGATGCTACTGCCATGCCTTTACCCCAATTCAATCTGGGACACAATTCATCGGAGACCTTGATTTTCGATCAGAGAAACAACGGCTATCTGCTGTGTGTGGAGTATGGATCCTCCTCATATAAGCCTGAGAGTGGATATCTCGTCGGCTTGTTGTGTTCTGAGAACTGGGGAACCCCCAATTATTGAGCTACATGCATATCATTCCAAACAAGACTAACGACGCGATTAGGTACTGGTACTCACGGATTTGCTCTGGCGATGCCTTAGCGGCGCTCTCTTACACGCAATCATCTGGTCCCGAATTTGGACGAATATTTGGGGAATGGCTGAGTCTCCGCGATTTACCGTATTTCTCTGGAGCTACTATATGAAATTTGGCCACTCAGATGATTGTGAATACTGGAATCCACAAGACGGGTCGACAACTTTCCGGGAGAACGGTCGTGCAACATCTCTTGCGGTGGGTTTAGAGTCTCATTCCGCCCATCTGGGGAGATATCAGTACTGCTGAGAAGTGTGCGGATTCTTGGAATCAGCAATTATGGGAGTGTTAATACGACCCGTCAATCTGCAGGCAGCCTCTTACCGGGAGCACAGTCAGTCAGTCAGTCACAACAGCATACGTAGGGCAATTGGAGAAATTTGACTACATGCATCCAATGATATTGCCAGACAGGCGACAGCTTTATCCTACCATCTAGTGCCTGATAGTTATGTTTGCAATCCCAAACAGGTCAACCACAGACATCGCTCAAGATCTGATCGGTCGAGCAATGCCTTCTTTGGCTTATCATCAACCGCGCAAAGTCCTTAGCTTCTATAAGATGATAACGACGTTGCTATCACGGTAGTTGTACTGCATGAAAGCGTTTGCCATTCACGTTCCCCGAACACAAACACTGGGTTCGTTGCATATGAGATGCCGCTATGCAACGTTCACGCGCATATTATGAGGTGTTAAGGCTGCTAATCGGTTTTGTACATCTCTTTTTCAAAGTTCGTCTGAACTTAAAAATATCCACCATCGTCCCCTACCGTTATACATCAACCGAAGGCAGCACAGATTGTTGTTGGCAGGTTGAACGCGGTACATTAGATGAAGTTGGCTTGCTGTGTTGGATTTGGTACATGTGTCTGGAGACTTTCTGTGTTATGGGACGGTTCAACCTATCATCTTGCTGAGGGCCGTCACATCTTCGGTTTGCGCATCATTCCGGGCTGTAACCTGCAGACGCTGTGCTGTGGCTTGCTGGGTACGATGGCGGTTCCCGGCGGAGGGGGAGTAAGCTCTTCATCAAGAACTTTTTTCCATCCGTTGCTAAGATCGCCGAAGCCACCGTTCAGCGGCCGAGCACGTTTTGTGAAAGAATTACACTCAACATCGATCGGTTCTCGGCAGCCAAACTGACTACTAGCAAGACCGCGCACAACAGCATACTATATGACTTTGCCCTATCAGGTGTTGGATATACATATATTTGAATTGGACTGTTGCAGACCGAGTTAACTCCCCTTTCGGCTCATAGTATGAGACTGAAGCTCTGGTTTGACGTGGTCCAATGGCCGAAACTATGCCGAATGCCTTCATTACACTTGTCAAACGACGTCTGCATTGCACTGAGAGCTATCAGATCCTGAAGACTCTTTCGAATATCGTTTGAAGGGTCCCCAGAGCGAAGGGTTCGTACGATACACTGCTCCCTGGGATGTTTGAGTCGACCTCTATGCCGATAGACGACGGTTAGCGGACGGGTTGTTCTCAGTCAACAGCGAGAAAGCCATCTTGCGAAACTCCCAACAAATCTATTGAGCAATTCCCGCGGCAACAGTAACAGCTAGCCCGTTGACATGACGCAGGGAGCTAAAGTTCCCGTCCTCACTGGATAACCACTGGACGGAAGACACTGTGAGGCCTTAACTTGAATATAAAAATCACAGATTATCCTTCTTATGCCTCAATCGGTTTGTACTTCCTACACCAGCCACTGAAGCCTCCTATCATAACCTGATCCATCACTCGTTCCTTGTCACAATTTCACCGCCTGGCTTTCGTTTCCGATATCCTCCGCCGACGAACGACATCAGCTTGACATACCGATCGCCAGACATTGTTTCTAAAAGCAACAGTTTGTGCGCACTACATAAACCCCTCCATACAGCACCTTCTCCGGAGACCAAACGGGGCCAAATCATGCCGTCTGCTCAAATCCTCCCCTGCTCCGCAGATGACTACGCATTCATAACGGTAGCAACCGCAAAATGCGACGTTTGCAACAAGCGCGATAAGAGGACCATGAAGCGCTGCAACACCTGCTCCTTCCAAGTCTGCGGTGCCTGTCTCACGAAACTTCCAGACGGTGGAGCGCATCAATCATAATTTCGCCTTTTTTTCTCCGCCCTAGTTATATATCGCAGATGCGGCAACCAACCACATTCCATTCCATTCCATTCCAGAAGGGGTTTTTTGTATAGGGAATGGGGAAATCTTCTTTTCGCATATGCTGGCATCCGAAGCAGTTCATTGCTCTTTTTTCTTTGGACCTCACAACACTCTTCATCAAGTATCCCACCTATATCTGTGGTACCATTTTTACCCAGATTTTTGCATCACATAGCGATCCTTCTTTTTTTCGACTGGCATCTAGAGGGTTGTTTCGTCTTTGTTTGTATGTCACAAGAAGCGGGCCTTTCTACTTTGAACACGACCACCACCAGTTTCTTAATGAATGCATCATTCCTTGGGTTGTAGGGTTTCTCCTAGCCCTGGTTTGGTCTCCGGGCTACTTGTAATTGATAAAAATGGATGAGTTTGTTTGGTTGAGGATGGGTAGAGGGGGACGAGGGAGAACTTCTGAAGTGTAGTGTAATAGGCAGTGTTTGGTTTATGGATAGAGGTGGTGAAGGAGGAAGTGGGGGGAGGGGAGGGCTTCTTGAGTGTAGTGTAATAGGCAGATTATGACAACGATGATATCATCTGTAAGGCTGAATATTCCATATCCATCTTGTGATATACGTAGCACAATGTTCTGTAATATCACGCCTCACCTTACGGTGTCTTAACAGTTATGCTGTGGATTATTATTAAATCTCATTCAGCAAGTGCAGCCCGGAAGCCTCAATACATGTGTTTCTACGGCCCCAGCCATGCCTGTCTTCGAGCCTGTAGTCTCCGTATGGTGTTCCGCTGCGGAACTGTTACAGAGCCTAGGGGCGGGCCCCCGTAGTGTAGTGGTATCATGCTGATGATTGTATAAGAAGCTGTATCACTATGCTGCCATGCTATGGGTTTGAATCCCAGTGCCTGCTCCACATAACAACTTCCTCAACACACCTTCTGTGCTTTTGAACAAACATGCTGGTCAATCTTGCATATCCTAGTAAGGGGGTGGGGTGGAACAGACAGGGGATTGGTAGGTTGGGGTATTCCACTTCAATGACATCAATGAGACCCTGCATGGGTGGTAGGAGGTGTGTAGTATGGTGAGGGGGAAAATGGTGTGATTGGTGTGTCTGGTGGAAATGGGGGGAAGGAGACAGGGAGGGTACAACTTGGATGCAAGAAGGGCTTGGCAGACACAACAGGCTCACACCATGGAAGTGCTGGGGAAAATTACTTGCCAATGCATTGCCTATTCTAGCCATCCCAAACTATTCAAGTCAGCATAGATACTCCCCCCCCCCCCCCCCCCCCAAACACCATTAAGCCCAGGACTATTGTTGTTGAGAGAGAGGTGGGGATTACTACTATTTGGGTAGGAGAATTATTTTTTGTAAGTTCTCGTAAAACCAGACTTTACTGCACAATTCACAATTTCACAATCTAGTTACACCGGTTCAGGTAGTCATGAATTATGATAAACAATCCAAACTACAAAATATAGAGTGGAATTTGTCTTAATTCTCCTTCCGTAGTAAAAAAGTATCATCAACTAGATCCGGAAGTATTTGAAACAACCAGATACAAAAAAAAGATCTTTCCATAGGCGATGTTTCCCGGATTTAGTATTAAAAGAAACAGAAACAAAACCCCCAGATATGGTATTGAGCAGGGAATAATGTGCTTTCGTAATCTACCCATGAGCAGCGTTCAAAACACCACCTTCTCCACAATCCAAACGCATATTCTTTCTAGCTACTTATGCTAGTAGTTAGTTTTTGGGAGTCTCGTTCCAATTATGCGGTTCCATTTGTGTTATATGGTCCTGAAGAAAGGCCCATGTATTAGGATCCTGTCCTGATTCCAGAACCACTGGAGGGTTGTTAAAAAGATACGAACGAATTCCGAATCCATAAAACAGATCTTCAAAACGGGGAATCCGTTCCATATGAACAGGCTTGGTGTTTTCTTTTTCTGGACTAGCGCGTTGAGGCACAGCGCCGTCATTCCAAGAGCGATGCTGAGAATTTGTACGAATAGTTCTTATTTCTTTCTGAGCTTTGTGATGAGTAACTGGATCCCAAGCGTAATTCGGGTCCTTGGGAGGTCCGAGACCAAGTCTGGTGAATACATCATCCAGAGAGGCACTCAAACTTCTTCTTCGAATAGCATCTTGCCGTTCTTGATTCCTCAACAAGTCTTCGAGAAACTCCGGAGCTGAGTCTTTGGGTTGCCATTTCGAGTTAGTAGGGAGCGGGGAGATAATTTCATACTGTCCGCTGTCATATCGCTTGAATTTACCAGTTCGTTTGAGTCGAGCTCCTCCATCCAGGGATATCATTGAATGGCGACGTGTTTCCTGACATTGTTCGATGGTGTCTTCTACGCAAGTGGTGTTTCCAAGCTGTTCTCCATCTCTAGCTTTTCGCGAGTCGACCCAAAGAAATCCCAACTTACTGTGAGGTTCGCACTCACGAGCAAGCGTCTCCGCAATCCAAGAATCCCGGGTAGTTCCTTTTAGGTTGTGGTGAGGTCCAGAAAGCTCAGAATTTGAACCAGCAGCAGCCACAATGGAAATGTTAGTATCTGAATCCGGCGACATCCTCCCCAACTGTGGGAGGTGAGTGCCATTTGATTCGAGATGTGCGTTGTTCCTGCGACTATTAATAGTGCTGGCAGGAATTGCATCCTTGGGAAGGATATCGTCATTAGTAAGTGGAGTCGTCTTGATACTAAATTCCGGATTTGTCTCAACACACGGCCCAAGACTAGGGCCAGCAGGTGAAAAAGATGATAGCAGAAAATTAATTGTTGAAACCAGCAAGTTTTTCTCGCCGGAATCCTTAGCCCTTGCAAAGGAATCTAAGGCAGAAAGCAGCCCTTTTAAGATTTGATTCTCATCGAGTCGAGCACAATACGAGAACATGTCGTTAAGGCTATGCTGGCGGTGAGGCTGTTCATGGGGGGTGTGAGAAAAGCGTGAGACATCGTGTGTTGAACTTGCTATGTTACTACGATTCTGATAACGGTAACTATTTACAGAGTCCGCATTTCTAGATCGATCGTGTTCGCTTTGAAAGAGTGTATTTGGCCAAGAATGGTCGGTTTGCATGTCGGGATTTGGTTGGTGCGAATCTGTCTGATGGAACCGGCTAAGTGAAGGATTGGGGCTCTGAAAATGCGGTGGATCAAAGTTTGGATCGTCGTTGTGTTCATGATACCTGCTGCCGAAGGGATCCAGCTGTCTTCGATTTGCCATATTCCGCTGTTTTGCTGCAGTAACCTTCGCGGCCTCGCGTAACACTTCCGGAGTAGGTACGAGCTTGGGAGGCGAGTTAGAGCTTTGGTGATGCGAAGCATCATCAGAGCCGTTAGAATGGTCAAGGAAATCGAAATCAAGCTGTGAAGCAAATTGTTGGACACTGGCGGCTCCCTTCCAAGGTCCACTTTGTTTTAAAGCTGTAGCCATGCTCTTGTAACCTGTAAAAGTTGTTCCAATAGCAAATTTTTTGAACAGGCTCTCCTCGAGAGCTCGAAACCGAGTGTCATACTTGCGGGCCCAGTGATGGCTGGTTTCTTGACGAATCTCCTCCACCTGATTGGCGATGATGCGCCTGGCGCTGTCAGAGGATGGGCAACGGAGCCTCGTATCAGGACCGTTGTGATGAAACCGCGGGTATGACGCCGAGGGTGGAGTCGTAAATGTGTATTTTGGCAACCGAGAAAGTGGGAATGGGCATCTACCTGGATCTCCCTGTTGGGTCAGACGGCTGTCCTTTCGGGCTGGATTCTCTTCGGGAACCTCTGCTCCAGGAAGATATACAGGCGCACTAACACCTTCACTCCCGCCCCGGAAGAAAACGGGTGTCTGAGGTTCAGCTCTTCAAGAAACCCAGCCAGCTGAGCATCCCCTTCCGAATGCAAGCGGAAGAAATCCCATGCCTCGGAGTTCAAGTGAAAGTACTCTTTGAGGATTGAAAGTCGAATGTTGTCATTCAGCACCCCATAGCTTTCCCAAAAAGCAGCCGCATTAGAAAGGCATTCCGAACGGACGAGGTTCCGGGCATAATTGGTGTCTTCGCGACTGGCACTTGCAGCGCTCTGTTTTCTCTTAGTTTGACTCGAGGACCGCTGATCGACGGTATTAGCGTAGTTTCGCAATGCGTCTGCTAGGTCTGAGCAGGCATATGTATAATCTATAATCGGTTAGTCTCATTTATCGCGATGCTGTGAGATCTCTATTACAACTTACAGTCAACAATTGTCGCAAGCGTTCGCATACACTTGAGTACACGCTCGACGTGCTCGATCGATCTGTGTCGCAATATGGTTACCATACGAGATTGGGCGGCAGATGTGACAAAGGTCGGCTCACTCCTCGATTTGTTGCTCGTTCAATACGATCTCAGGTGCTTCGAAAGAAACTGGGAACGTTGACTTTGCATACTCCCTGTTTCCCGGCGGATTGTCGCCTGAACGATCGTTCGCGCTGGGCATGTTGGGAATAGTCTTGGAGCTTGCTAAATAGTCGATGGAGGTTCACGGTAATTGACGAGCAAATTAGGAGGTATGTGATGTACAAATACAGGCAAGTGATTAGGGGGTATATTGAGATGGATGGGAGATGAGAGTAGAGGTGGAGTGGTGATGAAGTGTAGGAGTGATGAAGGGTAGGAGAGGGAGAAGGCAGGTTGTAGGCTGAAGGTAGGCTGAGCAACGAATTGTGGGGTGACAGGGATCAGGGATTACACTCGGGTACATAAACCTGAAACTAGTGGTTAGGGGTAGACGAGTCAGCCGGAGAGCTGTTCTACATACCGACCTAGGAAAACGCGAAGGGAATCACAAACTGACTTGTAGGCAGTACATGTGTTGGGTTTCTCGTACTCTACCACGATGGTAGCTTCTTTGTAAGGTGTTTTTGGGACTGAAAGGACGTTGTTGGTTGCATTCAGATGCGATAGGATGCGAGGGACCAGCATCATCATCATCATCATCGTGCACTTCCACGGTATGTCACTCCCGTTCATCCTCACTCTCAGTCACTCCCGCTACTCGCCGTCCTGTCTATTAATCAGTAATAAACATCTAGAGTAGGCGCCTAATAATTCCAGTCCCGCTTCAATGTACCGCTCACCGTTTGCAAATTTTCGCAAACCACACGAGCATCTCCTGTCCATACCTAATATGATACCTACGTCTGCAAATCCCTTCTCGCACTCCCGGACGCGAAATCGAAGCAGCGGTGGAAGCTCGGTGTCGTCGCAACCTAAAACCAACCTTCTCACGGACTCCGATTTCGATGAAAACACAGACCCAACTCACTCTCGCTCACAATCTCTGGGGTCTCGATCAAAATCACGGAGCGTATCACCGCCATGGGACAGCGTCAACTCAACGTCAGTACCGTTGCTACCAGTAAATAGCGATGTTGACAGTCGGACACATAGTCCATACCCCCCATATGAGGACGCTAGAAACGACGGAATGGGCGATTGGCGAATAGGTGAAGGACCCGCAGGTCGAGGGTTTGGATCGTGGCTGAAAGGTGGAACACTTGGGTGGTGGCTGTGGAATACACAGAGGGGCTGGCTGGTTTATATTATTTTCTTAGTAGTGTTGTACGGCGCAACTTCGTTGGCATTGTTGATTATGAATAGATTCATACTGTGGAGTAAGCATCCGTCTTCTCATACTTAAACTAGAGGTTACTTGCTAACGATCACATCTTCAGCTGGTGTGTATAAGTATAGCGCTCTGCCCGCATCCGTAACTTCGAGACCTAATCTTCTTCAGATTCCCGTATCCTTTAACTACCACCTTACTCCAACTTCTGTTTACGCAATTCTTCCTCTACGCCTCTGCCTCCGTAACTCGTTCTTTCTCGCGCTCTCTACATGCCATTGGATTAGCTTGTATTATAGCCCCAAAGCCCAAACCTTCGAAAGGAAAGCGACGAGCTTCAGATACTGGTGGCCTCCGAGATTTCGCCAATAAGATTCGACCAAAAACCACCGGCGGAATCTTCGAGATCAGATGGCGTGAAGCTCGAATTGTTCTGCCGATCGCCGTGGTTTATAGTCTGAAGATCATGCTCAGTAACCTTGCCTTCGCGTCAGTGCTCTTGGACCATCCACATAGCTCGAACTAACGACAAAACCCGCAGCTATACGCAGATTCAAATATATCAGGTCTCCCGTGTCAGCTCCCTCATCTGGGCGCTAGGCCTAACCCACTTGTTCCACCGCTCCCAATCACTCACGGTTACAACCTTGTCTTCTTGCATTACTATGACATTATCCCTTACCATGGCCTCTTTGCGCCCCGGATCCCGCTTCGCAATCGAAGGTTTCGTTGCAGGCCTATTTTCCACATTTTTTGTTGCAGCATATCCGATTCTACTATCTCGCACCTACAAAGCGTTTACGCAATTTTGTTCTAATTCCTCTGACGTCTTCTCTGGTGACCTTTTGGGCATTGACGGCACAGATGGCGATGTACTTCTCTCTGGCGATGGAAAAGATGGTACTAGGGCGGCATGGAAATTGCTACACTATATCAACTTTCTTTCAATTCTGTTCATTTTGCCTTGTGTCATAATCTCCGGCGAGCTCCAAAACATAGGCAGGAATTGCTACTTCCTTGACGTGGCGTTCTTTTGGCTCATGATGTTTGGTGCCGGTGCTGCGGCGTGGGCTACCTTTGTGTCTGGGTTTCTGTTGGTGAGCGCAAGTACGCCATTGACGATGGTGGTGATGTCGTATCCCAGAAGTGCACTACAGACTGTGCTATTGATTGGGTTTAAGATGCCAACATGGAACTGGGTCGGAGTCCTAATGTGTTGGGGAAGCTCGGTCTGGTACTTGGTGGGTAGGAGGAAGGAATGCGGGTTCTCCTCATTCTATGGCACCGAAGAGAGTGAGAGATTGAGAGGGAGACGGCGGAGGGATGAGGCGGAAGCATAGACATAGGATTTATCATAGCAATATCTTTGTGTATGTATTACTGACGAGTGTTTTGGTTTTTGATGACATTAGAATTAGATTATGAGAGAACGGATTCCATATCTACTGATTGAGAAAGTATCTATTCATAGAAATACGTTTGTTTTTCTACATACAACCATAAGGAA